>JACJUY010007885.1:10867-32756 GCA_014220935.1 Platorchestia sp. MABIK
TCTAACACTCCCCTCTCATCTAACACTCCCCTCTCATCTAACACTCCCCTCTCATCTAACACTCCCTTCTCATCTAACACTCCCCTCTCATCCAACACTCCCCTCGCATCCAACACGCCTCTCTCATCCTGACGCATCAAATACTTGTGTCGCATCCACCGCGCTTGACACGTCAAACATTCCTGGTATATCAAATACGCCTGGTATATCAAATACGCCTGGTATATCAAATACACCGTGTTTGTCAAACAAGCCTGTTATAGCAAGCAAGCCTGTTATAGCAAGCAAGCCTGTTATAGCAAGCAAGCCTGTTAGGGCAAGCAAGCCTGGTACAGCAAAAGCCTGGTATAGCAAGCAAGCCTGGTACAGCAAGCAAGCCTGGTACAGCAAGCAAGCCTGGTATAGCAAGCAAGCCTAGTATAGCAAGCAAGCCTAGTATAGCAAGCAAGCCTAGTATAGCAAGCAAGCCTAGTATAGCAAGCAAGCCTGGTATAGCAAGCAAGCCTGATATAGCAAGCAAGCCTGCTATAGCAAGCAAGTCTTGTACGAGTATGTTAAAGGAGCCTGGTATATCAAACACACTCAAACACCCTTATATATAAGCCACGCACGGTATAACAAACACGCGTGATCGATTAGACACGCCTAACGCGTCAAGCTAGGGTAATAGATCAAACACGCTTAATTTGTCGAACACGCCTTGTTCATTATTATATACACGTTTGACCCATCAACAACGCCATGGCAGAGATTTTCTGAAGGTCTTGTAGAAGAATGCAGGCAGTGGTGACGGACGCTGTAGAAGGGTCCTATTTGGACTGTGGTCGAGTGTGCGGGCTGGTGTTTGAAGTGTAGGTCTTTCTTTGGCGATTTTGCGTTTCAATGAGAACTTTTTCTGATTTATGGTTACTGCGCGACTGTGTAGTGCTATATACACTCCGATCAGTGATAATTACTTGCTATTAAAACTGACGATTTCTTAATTATCTCTGAATCTATGTCTGAAAAATGTTAACGAAAAATCTGACGGTCATGGCAACATTGTAGTTCGAGTTTGAGTATTCGCTGTCATTCTCATTTGTTTTCCGAGTGACCGTCAACAATAACTTTTTAAATGTGTAATAATAGAACGTCGAAAAGCTTTTACAGATGTTGAAGAAAATTTTTATAAACGAAATTAGCGCTCACTGGGGGAAAATGTGCGAGGGCTCGAGCTGAGTGTTAGGTAGGCCTTCTTTTTGTTTAAATAAAATAGGTTTTTGTTTTGTTATGGACCATCTTTTTCGGTTCACTGCTGTCCTGTTTATTAGCACCTACTCCTTTCTGCTTCAAATTTTTTCTTGTTTCATGAACTTGTTTCTTGGCTCACTGTTTCTATGGACCTTATGCATTGATTCCGCGTTCCCTTAACTCCATACTAAATGGTGCCTTCATCCTTCCTCTCTTTGAACATCTTTTTCGTGGCAAAGGGAGGCTAAAACTTTGTTATAATCAATCAATCCACTTAAAACAGGCCATGTTCAAACATTGTACAACTTGAAAATTAATTCAAGTGACGATGTAATAATTTTATCCAAAATATTCATTCTTGTTTCATCTCCTGAAATTATACGCGATCCGGTGTCAGGTGCTTCATATAATTATCCAGCTCGTACTGTTCACTTAACACCCTAAAGACATTCAATCCTGTATCATGATGGAGTGACCTATCATGACCTACATAAACTGTAGTTTGTCAATAACTCAGACTTCACACCAGTGATCTATTCTCGCTTACAGTGGTGCTAAATAATCACGTATCAGCAGCCAGGTTTCAAATCCAAGACAATGGTCTCTATACAGGCTGTATGTTCAGTTTACCTGTCAAATCGAAGCCATTCTTACTTCATTGGCGCGAACCAAACCGTTTAGCGTACCAGAGATCACAATCGCCCTCCTGCCGCTTGCCTGCCTACTGTGGTCTTGGAAGTCGCAATTTTTTGACGTATTTCGCAGCGCAGTTGTTGCGCCAGCCTTTGCTGTTGCGCTCTCTGTGAGCCGCGAGCGCTATACTACATCGACGGCTCGCACTCGGTCCATAGCTCGGCTTACCTCCAACGGGGAGCGGGTTTAGAAGGGGCTAAGTGAGTTCTGTTTACCTCCAACCTTGGCTAAGTCAACGCCTTTCGTAATGATATCGGATCTTTTCCAGATAAGCCACACCACTAATGCACCTATCGACTTCAAATTGCTCTCAAACGAAAAATCAAAACATTCCTTTGTTAGAGAATAATTGGAAGTTGATAGGTCCATCATTTCGAAATTTGCTAGTGGGTGAACTTTTGTGTTGCATTAGTGGCAGGGCTTATCTGGAAAAGATCCATGAGATCAACCCTCTGTTTACCTTGAAAGAAAGTTAAGCGATTTCTGTTCGCTTACCTAAGGGGGCTAAGCGAAATCTGTTTTCTCCTGAAATCTGTTCATTCCAGAAATTTGTTCAAAAAAGGGCTGTATAATTTTATTTAACCCTGTCTATGGTTGGGTGGAGACGAATTTATAATCGTACTATATACCTCATGTGAGGCTGAATTTGTAGGGTTAATCTTGTAGTTCTTCTTGCTGAACGAAAATTTCAGTTGAAGTGAAAATCAGTTTAGCCTCGTCATGTTTATTTACACGTGTAATTCAGTGCCCTTCAGTGAGATACACATACAGTATCTATAGGAATTAGAACTCGCAAGGAGAAAATGGGAAGTTCCGAACTGAATATTAGATAGGCCTTCCTTTTGTGGAAGTGGAATAAGCTGTTTATTTTGTTACGGCCCATTGTTTTTTTGGTTCACTGCTGCTCTGTTTTTCGACACCTCTGAGTTCTTCAACTTTATTTTGTCATGAACTTCCTTCTTTACTAGCCGCTTCTATGCGCAGGGGATTGTGTGTTGGAGCACACTTAGGGCGTAGATTCCTCGTTTTCTTAATTCGATACTAAATAGCGCCTTCCTCCCCATTCTCCCTGAAACACCTTTGTTGTGGTCAGGGAGGCTTGCACTAACTTGTTTAATCTAGTCATTTTTCTGAAACACGTTTTGAGTTACTTCTTTAGTTGTATAGTTGTTCGAAATCATTGTGTGATGCATTCATAATGATATCGACCTTCTGTTTACCTTGAAAGAGGGTTTAAGCGATTTTTGTTTGCCTCCAACTGTTATTTAGTTGGAAAGAGGCTAAGCGAAATCTGTTATACATACACTCGTCAGCTTGTAATACAATCGTTTGCTTAACATCAGGAGCAAAAAAATCGTGGTGATAGTTACGTGTAAGTTTGGTAAGACCCGAAACAGGGTGATAGTGAGTAATTTTGTGCATATGTAGATTATTTGTCAATTAACAAAGTGAACGATTTTCGTAATCATGACTTCAACATTTGTTAAACGAAAGTACCTTGAAACTTGTTTCGTTTAGTGATATGTGAGGAAACGTTTTATTCGTCGTACATTTGAAATGAATTCTGAATCGAATACGTTTGAAGATGTTAAATTTTAAATGAATTTCTTTCATTGCATTCGTTTCATAACTGAAATATGTAAAGTTGTGGAAAAATTAAAATTAAATGCATAAAATCCGAGGCCAGTGAACGAAATGTAGGACGGATGAATGAAATCCAGAATTACTGTGAAAATTCCAATTACTGAATAAAACTCGTGACACCGAGGAAAGTCCATTGTTATTGTTCATATTTCATTGCTGGAAGACAGAATCAGGGTTTCTTTGTAGGATCTGGTGAAACTGCTTGGAATCCGCAGTTACTGAGCCGAATTCGGAGTTACTGCGCAGAATTTGGAGTTACTGCGCAGAATTCGGAGTTACTGCGCAGAATTCGGAGTTACTGCGCAGAATTCGGAGTTACTGCGCAGAATTCGGAGTTACTGCGCAGAATTCGGAGTTACTGCGCAGAATTCGGAGTTACTGCGCAGAATTCGGAGTTACTGTGCAGAATTCGGAGTTACTGCGCAGAATTCGGAGTTACTGCGCAGAATTCGGAGTTACTGCGCAGAATTCGGAGTTACTGCGCAGAATTTGGAGTTACTGCGCAGAATTCGGAGTTACTGCGCAGAATTCGGAGTTACTGCGCAGAATTCGGAGTTACGGCGCAGAATTCGGAGTTGCCGCTCAGAATCCGGAGTTGCCGCTCAGAATCCGGAGTTGCCGCTCAGAATCCGGAGTTGCCGCTCAGAATCCGGAGTTGCCGCTCAGAATCCGGAGTTACCGCTCGGAATCCGGAGTTACCGCTCGGAATCCGGAGTTACCGCTCGGAATCCGGAGTTACCGCTCAGAATCCGGAGTTACCGCTCGGAATCCGGAGTTACCGCTCGGAATCCGGAGTTACTGCTCGGAATCCGGAGTTACCGCTCGGAATCCGGAGTAACTGCTCAAGATTCAGTGTTACTGCTCAGAATCTGGAGTCGTTGTGTAAAATCTGAGGTTGCTGTACCAAACAGTTCTGCAACTTGGAAAGCGCTGAGCGCTGTAGGAGCGTGACCTTGCGCGTTGGAGCCCGCAGCTCTCCGGCTTGTGAGACCTAGGCCAAACTGAAGGGAGCTCAACTCTCAACGCATTGACCAGGGCCTGAGTGCCTGCTCTGTGAACTGAATGTGTCTCAACTGAATGTGCTGTCATTCTCTTGTCAGTATCTCTCAAAGATGAGTTGTAAGTCGATCCTCCCTGGTGGATACAATTATTGTTTCTATGGGTATTATCGCTCTCAGTGCGGAACTATGGGGTCCCGAGCTGAGAGTTAGGTAAGCCTTATTTTTGTTGAAATAGCGTAAGATTATTTGATTTGTTGCATACCTTCTTTTTTGGTTCACTACGGTTTCGTTTTATACAACTCTGACTTTCTACAACTTTTTTCTTGTTTTATAACCTTCTTTCTCAATTTACTGTTTACATGCACGTGGGATCTTTTGACGGAACACCCCTTGTGCATAAATTCCGCATTCCCTCAACTCCATTCTTAATGGTGCCTTCATCATTTTTCTCTTTATATCGCATTGGTTGAGGTAAGGGAGGCTTAAACTAACTTATCTAAGTTATAACTCGATTGCTAATGTATTTATCAAGGCTAAATTATCATTCGGCTATTTATTTCTTTTCAGACCAAACTATCATTTGGTTATCAATAATAAGGCTAAGTTATCATTCCATTACCGATAATTGTTCGCAATACTGCGCGTTGTGCGTCCCAAGGATACTGCCATTTCCTAAAATTCTGCGACGGTCGCATCAATCATAGCCAATCCGCCATGTGCTATCGCGGTAGTAACGTCCGACTTCCGTCTGTGCCTGCTATCGATATGAGAAGCATTGCTTCTTATGCGTGTGCATCAGAGTTCACGGTGTTCAGACGTTGGTTATAGTACCTTTTGCGAACATGCCCTTATCGTACATCCAACTTGATATGCAGCCTAAAACTAGCCTATATTAATATACTATTTGTGTCGGTTAGTTTTCTTGATGCTAATGGGAACTTTGAAAATTATTTTCTTAAGACCTAAATGATGTTTCTCATTTTGGTGAAATAGTTGTGTTTTCATTACACTGAAATCCTGCCGACGCTTCCGCAGGCACTTGTTAAAAGAAAGGAAAAATGAAATGCGGTATGTTTCCTAAAAATTAACGCACTAAGCGCAAATCCGCGTGTTGGTTTTAAATTATGTTTTCATGAAGGTTATTAGTTGGCAGTTACACCATAATAGGTAAGTACGTAAATGATTGCTCAGTGGGGAGAATAAAAAATTGCAATATTTTAGGCGTGCTGTATGTTTGAAAGAACTTGAATACACTGATAGAGCATGAGACCATGTAAAGGAGCCCCATGAAGGGTTCATACTCTATTACGTGAGCTCCGTGGTTACTTGGTAATAACCGATGTAGTTAAAATAAAACGAGTGGAAATCAATGACTGTATACATGAAGACAATAACGTCAATGGCTCTGTAATTTGAGATAAGCTTTTCGCTCATGCGGGGAGGGCTGTGTAAGCAGGCACCAATCCGGGAGAAAGTACTCACTTCATCCCAATTAAAAATACGTAGGTTATATGTAGTCGAGCATTACCGAGGAATAAACTTATTTTCGCGGCCTATAAAAATGTTCCTTCGCGCACGGCTATAACCAATGCCGATGAACAATATTTACGCTAAAATAAAATGTAATTTTTCAAATAGATGTTTGACAATAAGTAAGGTAAATAGTTTACAAATGCTAGGCCTAGACTAGACCACCTTAGTTTTTTTGGTTATTGAACAACTGAACATGTTCTTATAGAGCGCGATAAATCTGTTTTCGTAGTTAATGAGCCAATATGCTGGTGTTAGATAGTACACACTATTACCGGTTTGTAATCTCATTATTGCTGGTCGTACACCGGCATGTGATTGTTATCGTCGAAATTTTACGAATTATTTGACAATCTTGTGGGTAGTTTGTTTTACTCTAAAAAATCTACGGCTGTTGGTGCTTTTCACAGGCACAGATCGTATGTGGGGAACTCATAGTTGAGCGAGTGGGGTAATTTCCATGATCGAATTTCCAGGGATACAACTATTGTTGCCATGGGAATTGACACTCCCTGGGGGAAAATGCGAGGTCCTGAGCTAATTTAGGTAAGCCTTCGTTTTGTTAAATTCGTTTTTATTTAAGTACTGTTTTTCTTTTAGCTTCTCTGCTGTTCTGTTTTACAGCACCTCTGACTTTCTTCTTCAACTTTCATCTTGTTTCCTAACCTTCCTCCTCAACTTACTATTTCTATGCTCACGGGATACTGTGAGAGAACACACCTTGTGCGTGGATTTCACTTTCTCTGAATTTCATATTAAACCGTGAATTCATCTTTCCTCTCTTACGGTTGAAACTTATGATCAATTAATATTTTAATTTCTCGACCTCTGTTTATTCCCAAATATTTACTTACTTTATCGCGTGATCCTAATTATAATTGTATTATAAATGATGCTGAGAAGAACTTCACAGAGTGGTACAACCTTTGATCTATAGGAATTAGTGGTTAGTGAGGTCCCCCGTTGGAGGTTGGTAGGTTTATTTTTTGTTGTATAAGTGTAATTATTTTCTTTGCTTCGGAATCCTCTTTTTACGGTTCACTGCTGTCATTTGTCAGTAGCTTTTACTTTCATCTTCAAATTTCATATCTTACAAACTTCTTTCAATTTTGATGTTTCTAGGCTCGGGGCTTTAGGAAACGCCTCATGCATATATTCCGCGATCCCTTAATTCCATGGTAAATGGTGCCTTCTTCCTTCATGTTTCAACTAACCAATTTTAATTCAGGGTTGCCGATGGGCGCTTTCAAACTCAATGTTGAATTCCAATTATATGTGAGCACCAAATTACGTGTCCTTGTTTTCCCTTCACATGAGAAGGATGATCGCTACAATTGCTACCGTGTGACGCCTACCTCATTCAGCGCGACCAATGTCTCCTACAGAAGTAGGAGGGGTTCGTGTGTCACTGGCACTCCGTTTCCAGAGACACAAGAGCGAGGACTGGGAATTATAGCGAAGTCAGTATGAATGAGTGCCACCGTCACCCTGTCTCAGTACTCGATTCTCAGCGGCCAGCGCCGCGGCGTCGGTGTCAGTCAGAGTTTGGGCGTCGTTGAGGGTGGTATGTAGACCCTGCGCGAGATCTTGTGGCTCCGTGCGTGGTTGTGTGTTTTGATTTGGAGCCTAGGAGTGACATACGCGACGCTCATGGATTTTGTGTACAACTTGCGGCCTCTTGGTGGTGACTCTGCAGCAATCTGACGGGCTTCCAATTAAGGAATGCGTGAGATATGCTGAATGCACGTGATTAGTGTCGTGTCGTGTGTGAGGCTTGGTCGTGAGACGTGCTCGATACACTCCTCACGGAATTTTTATACCATTTGTCCTCATTTTTTTTTTGAGTTAAAACGCGGTGGCTTGAACAGACTCTTGATTTTTTGTTAAACATCAGGTTTTGATATTCTATTTGAAGTTTATCTTCCTCTGTGTTAGAAAATCAACCGAATTTATTTTGAATTCGTTTCACAAGTGCCGCTGCTTTTACTTAGTGGGTGTCACTTTCTGAGATGTGCTGACGTGCCAGAGCCGCGTCACATGCCCCTCCTGTAATGATGCTGAAGCAAGGTGAGTGATCTTCAACTTTCTTTTTTTGGAATAGAATAACTATTTTCGCTTTTGTGTTCTATTATAACCTTCTGAAATTTACTCGCTGTCATTCACTGAACTATGTATTGCTTTCCTTTTATTGATGTGTGCTGGGACCGAATGTCATGATGGTTCTCATCCCGCCTGAATTTTATCGCCCGTACTAGTGTACACAGTCCATCAAAATTGACAAGATTCGATGTATTCCTCAAGTAATTCTTGTAGATTTGGCCGCAAACAAATATATTCAACCTAATAGTACTATGATTAAAATATTCTTGTACTTGTGCGCTGGTGACTCGTATCACAGATACGGTCATTGAGCATGCTTAAAAGCGTCGCAGACTCACTGACCAACCAAGCGAGCAGGCAGCAACTGTGTATCATTAAATAATGGATTACCGTTGTTGTAGCTACAGTCATTAGACGCACTGGCGTCACGTTGTCACTGACATCAGACTGAGGCAGGAACTCTTATTCGGAGTGAACTTCAAAATAACACATGACAGATTCAACGAGAAATGCAACATATTGAAGCCGTTTATAAAAGTGGATTTTGAAACTCGACTGGACAGGAAAGACTTAAAACCTCATCTGGCCTCATCTTGGGAGCTCCGTGCTGCGCTGTCTGCATGCTTCCGTGCTGTGCGTCGTGATTTTTAAGCGATTTTCCGCATGTTTTATTTAACAGTGCATCCTAAATGTCGTTGGTACGTACGTGAGAAGGTATTCCTAGTGCTTGTTCAAGGCGTCAGCACTTTTATCTGACTAATGCACTCTGGTGTATGTGTCAGTATGCGTGTAAGTTCAGAAATATAATTTCAAATCCATGAGCTGTCAACTTTATGTTTATTCACATGATCGTTCAAATCGACTCGTTCTTTTCCAGCGTGAGTTGATGTCGTGTAATCGTTCAGATGATGGGTAAACGTTATTGGACAGGTACCCTTTACCAATTATCATTTCCTAGTCTGGCGAGTTTCAAAATTTCATAAACAGCTCTAATTTATTTCACACTCTATGTTGAATTTGTACCCTACTGTTTTTTTATGCTCCCTGCCGAAGGACAGCTCCTTCCTCAATTTGCTGTCGGGATGCCAGTGTCAGCCTAATGAGACTGATGGATTTCATAGATTTTTGCGCGATACGCAGGCACCACATTTAGTATTATAGATTAATTTTACGGCTGTGGTTTTCTGAAACACGTACAAGACTCAAATTTAAGGAACATTTTCCATGAACTTTTTCGTGCTATGTGACGTCTCCGACGCGTACTGCTATACGGTTTACGATTGACTGCAAGTCTACAATTAGGAAATGAAGAGTCTGGGCTGCTCGTTTACATCGCTCAGATTCCTTTCAACAGTGAGCTTGCACTTTCTGCCTTTCCTTCCCTATCTCTCTCTTATTCATCCTGTAGCTTGGGCTGATGGACCGTGCAAGGACTTACTCTGCATCTTCGTTGCGGTTCGTACATTGTCTAGAATCTCTCTACTCAGCTCTTGCACTGCATGTACAGAGTGACGCAAAAGTTACTTGGTCATTTCAAACATTCATAACGGAAAAATTTCATATGATTAAAAGTTCTAATTGACTGCAACTGAAGGACGAATATTGAGACTTATTTTTATATTTATGATACAGACTGACCATAATAAGACTTCCTGCTTGAACTTTTAAGTCCCCTCAAAATGATTATATACAAAGTGGAAGAGAAAACAGCAATAGTGGAGTATGGAGGTTATTTTTTTGAAGACGATGTTGGAATAACTGCTACGGTCTCAAGAGAGAGATGGGGCTACATATCACACAGCCAGACGCTATGGCATTGATGACAGCAGTTCCAGATAGACTAATTTTTCGCTTTGGTAACATTCCTTGGCCACCTCGATCGCCGGATTTAACTCCACCTGATTTCTTTATTCGGGGATATTCAATCAGTCGACATGGGTATGCTGTCATTAGCGATCTTATGAGTCTCTTACAGTGTGAAATGTGACCTCATCTCTCTCCTATGACTGTATTAGTTATTCCAGCATCGTCTTAAAAAAAATTATATTAAATATTCCATCATTGTTGCGTTCTCTTCCGCTGTTTACACAGCCATTTTAAAGGATTTCAAGAGTATGATATTGTTGAACCCGTCTTACTATGACCAGTTTTTATAATAAATGCGATAAAATCCCACCATTATTTTTTCTTTTGTACAAAACACGAACTTTGTATTATGCATAGGTTTTGTGTGATAAATGTTTAAAATGGTAAAGAGACTTTAGGGCCACTCTGTTTTATAGGCAGCGTGACAACCCCTCTATGAGTGTGTCCCACAAAAACCAGAACCGAGTATTTATTCTTCCGTATCAGTAATACAATAATAAGAATGCCCGTATCAGTAATACCATCATAATTTTGCTGGAAATTAAATGCTTAGGGTATTCTTATGATGGTATTACTGATACGGGAAAATAAATTCTCGATTCGGGTTTTTGTGGGACATACTGTATATATACCTCGGCCTCATTTCGAATGATTTTTTATGTCCTAGCCTTCACCAATATATACGGAGATTGCGCAATTCTTCGGTGGTTATTATGAAAGAACAACTCCCACTACCCTTCTTACATAACACCCCTCAGGGGGATACAACTATCGTAGCTATGGAAATTAGCGCTCCCAGGGGGACAATGTGAGGGCCCGAGCTAAAGATTAGGTAGGCTTTCTTTTTGTTAAAATAACATAGGTTTTTGTTTTGTTACGGACGAACTTCGGTTCACTGCTGTCCTGTTTTTTCAACACCTACTACTTTCTTCTTCAACTTTGATCTTGTTTCATGAACTTCTTTCTCATCTTACTGTTTCTATGCCCTTTCTGCATAGATTCCACGTTCCCTTAACTCCATACTAAATGGTGGTGCCTTCTTCCTTCCTCTCTTTGGATCTCATTTGTTGAGGATAGGGAGGCTTAAACTAACCAATAATCTAATCTAATCCATACACAACACCAGTTAACCAAGCAAAGTCTATATAAGCGTCAGCAATTTTCTTTCCAGTATTGCTGGACTGTTCGAACTGCAGTCACAGTCTATACCCGGGATATGACGCGGGTTAAACTTGAGTTAAATATTTAACTTAAATTTAAAATCAATTGTAGTAAGATGGTTTGAAATGGCAAACAATAACTGGATCGTGCCTTCATTTAGCTTTGATGAGATATTTATGGTAATGGAGTTTGTGACTACTGGTCGGTCATCAGAATCATAAAAATCCCATCCCCTCAGTGACCACCGGTGGGTCACGCCGTAGTTGACGTGTTAGTTCTAATGAAGCACTCATACGCTTTGTGTACGCTGAAAGCGGCGTGAACACGTTGCCAGGAAATGACAGCTTGAACAAGGCCAAGAGGCGGATCACCATAGGTTAACTTGACGAAAAAAATCCCCCAGGAACCCACTAAATCACGGTGCACTTGAGTGGTTGTTAACGCCATATTAGTTCGCACATTGCTCCTTGCTTTCTCATGTTATCTAGATAAAAACTACCTCGGCGCTCGGAGGGCGGCTGATAAACCCTGGAGCTCTGAAGCCATGCGTAAAATGACGCTGAAATTATAAATATTATCATAAACGATTCTAATATCCAGCCCAATTTCTCAGCGCAACTCGCATCCCTTCGGCGCTCACGGTGAACGTTCTAACACCTTGGTTGAATAGCATTCTCAGCGCGTTGAGTTATTGCGAACGTCGTGGCCACAACAGGCCTATTGATGTTTTGGTGCAACTGTGACTGTTGCACTGCGTAGTGTACTGCGTAGTGTACTAATCGTAGGCACTCATTATGCAATACGTACTGCAATATACGCGTCATGGGTTGCACGCTGGAGCCACATGTGTCATGCGTTGCACGCTGGAGCCACATGTGTCATGCGTTGCATACAGTCACATGTGTCATGCGTTGCATACAGCCACATGCGTCATGTATTTCCCGGATAAGCTTCATGCGTCCGTAATGCATGCAAGAGCCCCATGCTTCATGCATTGTACACAGGAGCCACATGCGACATGTATTTCCCGGAGAAGCTTCATGCGTCCGTACTGCATGCAAGAGCCCCATGCTTCATGCATTGTACACAGGAGCCACATGCGTCATGTATTTCCAGGAGAAGCCTCATGCGTCCGTACAGCATGCAAGACCCACATGCGCCATGTACTGCACACGGGAATCCAAAGTGTCGTAGGGTGCGTCATGCGTCACGCACCGCAGACAAGAGAAACACGCGCCATATCTCAGATGTGGGAGCAGCTCCCAGGGACCGAGCGCGCCCGCGACCTGACGGCGCTAACGACGTTGTTAGCCGGTGCACCTGCGTGTGACCTGCGCCTTGTGGCGCTCCTAATTTCCTCCCGCTCGGTTACTTGAATCGGACGGACCTGAGAGTGACCGTCTATGGAGTTTTTGTCCGCGATTTTGTGGGTCGTTTGTTGCAAGTCCGGTCTTGTGGGGTGTTTGTTGCAAGTCCGGTTTAATGGAGTGTTTGTGCTGACATCCTTCTATGCGTGCCGTACTATTCTCCGGTTAGCTTCGCCGTCGTATCAGGCGACATCAAGTTTTGTCTCCGGGAAATTAGCACCCGCAACTCGCCCATTACTCACTTCTTTTTCCTAGTAGTTTAACTGGAACATGTTTTTCAAATCCTTATCGCACTCTAAAACGACTGATCCTGTCATTTACATTTATTTTTTCTTGCTATTGGAGCCCTATCCTTTTCTACCATTTAATTTTTAAAATCCTTTATTCTCTCACAGTAGAGACTACCTTGCACCAGTCTCGAACATTGTTTTAAACATGATTCCCATTGCATGTTTATGTGTTAACGAGATGTGCGCGATTTCTATTCAGATTGAAATTCTGCGGCCTTGATGCCTTATGTAAAGTGAACCGTGAGCGAGTTTCCTTCTGCTGATCGCTATAATGAGCGGAAACAGTCGTTATATCCTGCCTTCAATAATTTCAAAGTGCAATATTTTATCGTCAGTGGATGATTTTTCATACTGTAGAAGGACAATTTTTTCTGTCTAGATTGTTCCTTAATCGCAGTTGTCTTATGATCTGAATATGACGCTCACAATTTCTTACTTTCACACTCTTTAGTTGCTGTTTTCCTCTTATCTGAATGTGATAACCCTGCTGAGTCTGTTTTCCTGTTACGAGTAAATGACTGCCGCTCTCATGGTTTTCCGGATTAACTAAAGATCCGGCCCTAGGTTTTTCTTAAATTACGCTACCTTCGAAGTGGCCGTGCATCGAGTATTCTCTAATGACCTCCGTGGGAACTAATTTTGTTGTTTTTATCCATTGGTGCTGATATTGATTACTAGGATCAAATAAGTTGATAGATGGGTCCTGCCACCAAGGTTTAATCAATCCTGCCAGTTGACACGTAGATTTTATCAAGGCTTAGTTGAACAACGTGCTAGTTAGAGTTGGCACATGATCCTAATTTCTTACGAGTTACATGTGTGACACGAGCTCAAATTTATCTAATGTGACATAAGCGTCAAATAAGGTATACGTGCACCGACTTTTTTTCAGTGCTTCTCTTCAACATCTTTCGATATTCGATGACAACTTACGGCAGCTGATAGTAAGCCTAAACTATAAGTTTGTTTGATGTTGCTCACTGTGTCTAACTTTGTCAGTATACGAGTATAGGGAGCGTTACAGACCTTTAGTTACTCACAGGTATATTTTGGCTTCAATCTCACAAGCAGCTGCGATTGTTGCGGTAATTTGTCCTTGTTTTGTTTTGTTGGCTTCACGTGCGTCGTATACCTGCAGTTTTTGCTCATTTTTGTTCTACAGGTACTGAGAAAATGCGAAAAGTACCGAGCATCGTGCGATAGACCTGCCACCCAAGAGTGGTTTCTTTTGTTCCTCATAACTTTTTTTCAATTCTGTTGATGTGCTGTGGGCGAAGAAACACGCTTTCAATAAGATCTGAGGTTAAGGTGCATCATCCGCTTTTGTTAAAGACGTAGCTTTTTCATAACTCTCACCGGCCTCGAAATTCAGGCATCGTTCTTAATTGTTGTGTTCATGCTTGGTCATTGACCATAATTATTTACGTTACTCTCACGGTGTTTATAACACGAGCAACGCCTGTCATCGTCACGTCGTCAATATAAGCGCAATTGCTGCTTTCTGAATCACGCAGTCATTTCGCGGTTCCAACCTCTGAGTGAGAAAAATGAAGTAAAATTTGAAGAACAGTTAATAAGTATCTTGACTCGTTCGTATTACAGGTATTGTTAGAAAATAAATAAAAAACATTGTGATTTCTTACAGAGTTCCTAAGCGGTTAATGGTTTTAATGTCATGGCATGCGTCACATAAGGTCATCCAAGTGTTGACTTCCGTTTCGTTTTTAACGACAGCTCTGACTACGAATGTTCCCATCAAAAGCAAAACGTTAGCATCGTTCATCCTCGCACGCACGAGTTCACGACTAGCGCGGCCTGCTTTTACGAGCTCGAGCAATAAAATTAGTGGCCTAAATCGCATCACCGCTGCATGCCGCCGCCACCACTGCGGCCTCAATAATAATTAAGTGGCTGCTCAGACGTCGTCAACTTCATTCCGGCGTGTGTGGCTCCCCGGACTGCCGTAACTTGGAGGTCATGAGTCTTATTTCTCTTGGGAACCAGCAGCTCTTGCTGCACCAGCCACGCCTCTGTTCCGCAGTCCGATCTGAGCTACCGTTCCAAGATGCGCGAAATCTGACTTTCTTTTGGGTGAATCTGATCAAATTCATCACCATCAAAACCTTCCTGGTTCGCTCTGCTGTCTGATCTGTTCCGTTTTATCCTAAGCAGTGAAATTCTTTCTGACTTGTTCTCTACTCAAATCGGATCGACCCCAAGGCATTGAGATTTTCCTGAACTCTTCCTGCAATCGACTGCGCTCGATTCCGAAGTACTCGGAATATCAATCAGTCTTCTCATCTGAAATTGCTTCTGCCATCATAGCATGAGATCGGGAATGTTTTGATTCACGTTGTCCTGCTACATGGCTGCCGCCTTTACGCTTTAAAGGTTACTGCAAAAGTAGTATCTATTTGCATCAGACGACTGCGAAGTAGAAACTACAATACAGATCTGTACTCGTAGGCAAATATTGGTCTTGACAAATCAGCGTTTAAGCTGTTCGTTGAAGTCGGACATTTGTAACTAAAAGGGATTCTCGAGTGAAACGCCATGACTCCGCAACATTGGTTACACAGTACACCCTCTGCTTGCTTTGCCTGGATATTAAATTTTAGGTGCAGCGAGTAAAGCTGCCCGGAGACCCATTCCCAGGATTTACTGCCGCTGGAGGGCCTGGCCTTGCCTCTTTGTCCGAAACGTAGCCGTGCGCAGGACTTGCCGCTCGACACCTCGACCCTGATTTTGTTCAACCCTGTTTTCGTCACTGAGGTGTGTTACAATCCCCAATTTTGCTCATGTGTTTAAGTTTAGGTAATTTATAGTGTTGCCAAAGTTTATTTTTTCAATGTTTTTTTTTTTTCAATATAATAGCCTTGACAGCGAAAAAGTATGACTAATTTGGCCAAAAACAGCAGGATTCGAAAGAAAAAAGCGCTGGTGGCTGTATAGTGATATCCTTCTAACGATGCATTGTAATTACAAAACTAAAATCAGCTTCACTTTCAAATTTACAAAAGTATTGTAGATCGTCAGAGACACGTTCTTGTTGAAAATGCTTGTAAAATGCCAGTTTGTGATTACCATGTCATCACAAGCGCTTTCTAATACTTAATAAACTCGAGTTATTTTTGTTTTTGCGATGCATAATTTCACTCTAGAAACACAATTTTTGAGTCCGATGTTTTGAAACGATGAAATTGACCAAACGTCAATTTTTCGTAATTATGAAGTTTTGCGTTGCATGTGAAGGCTCGGTACTTTTTCCTCTTCAAGCGACTGATTTCCTCAGTGAGTCCGGTTTTAGCTCAAATATACCCGTTCATTAACGGTCCTGGTAAAAACTGTCAGGGCAGTTGTTAAATGCCAATTTTTTGTTAGCATCAGTGGCTTTCTGAAGAAAATTATAAGCTCAGTGCTGGGAAAAACTTGCTTGCGGGTTTACCAATCACTTCATAGTTTTTCAAAACTATTTTGAAATATCTTATTTTTAGTGAAGAGCAAGTTAAACTGAGATTCGCTGTAAATTTTAGCAATGTGGAAATTTGTTTTGGGTGTGAGTTTAATGGCGGCTAGAATTTCCACTTTCCAACTCAGTGCATTATCGTTTTTATTCGCTGTAACGCTCTGTGCTATTCCATCTAGCATTAATGTGTACCACACCCTAGAAATTTTCGTGCCTCAAGTCCAACCTCCAAACTTAACCCTTTTGAAAATAGTACCTGGTTAGAAATGTGCACCTGCATCGCATACACGGTTGTGTCTGGCATGACATCCGTATTCCTACTCAGGTTACAAGAGATTTCCATCATGACTGACTGGATCACGTTTGGTAAAACCCATCGCTGGTCAGACCGTTACTCGAGGTTACTCAGCCATTGCTATCGCTGACCACCGTCCGTGTTTCTCGGCCGCAAAATTCGTTCGGCGAGAATTTCTTTGATGTTCTTTCGTTGTTTTTGTGCGGGCGAGTTTTTGCGTTGCATTGGTTTAAGTTTGAGGCGTCGGTTTCATTGGCCAGGAAACGTTAGTTAATTATCCGGTTACGATTCAGGCCTTGTTACGTGCGTCCTATTTTTGAGTGCCCTCGATTTAAAATTGGAAGTTCAGTCTAAAATAACTTCTTCCGTTTAGTGCTTGTTGTTATTTCTTTTATTTGGATACGTCCGATGGTGGTCTGATATTTATTATAAAGTTTTTGTTGACCGCCGTAGGACCCCGTCTGGAATTTCCAGTTTTTAGCTTAACTAGTATTTTAGTAAACGACTGGTTCTCGCCTTACTCTCCGACTAGCTACTGATGAAATTGTAAATTACACACATTTATTTCACAAGTATTGCAAACATGGAAAGTAAAGACATATATTTGTTTTCACACAGTGCTTGCAGAAATCGTTTTGTTAAGTTGATTTTTGGTCCTGCAGATCCTCAGGTGGATTTTGTATTTTAGGAAAGTTACAACGTTCAGTGGCGATGATGCTCACTTAGATTGCTCACTTCAATTCCGGGATTCGAAGAATTTAAGTACATAAGGTGACGTTTCGGGATTTACTGAACTTGTGTGCTGCTTTGGATTAGAGCAACGGATGTTTCTTGGGGTCGATAAATCACGCAGGTCAACATAATACGTAGAAGCTATTTTTAGAGGTGAGTGAAATTTTGAATATGAGCGAACAACACACATTTTTGACTTTGCCTCACAAAGTCCAGCATGCAGCGAAAGTTCTTCTATTGACTTGGCTACCCTAAATCCTGTCATTTTGTCCAAAATCCTCAAATTTAAGCTTCTTCTTAGTAAAGTTTGGGAACTGCGGAAAATAAAGCACGTAGAGTAGCCAAACTGTCAGAGGAACCTTTCGCTGGTAGCTTTACTGCTGTGACGACTAAAGTGTTTGCATGAAAATCAGGCCCCAGATCGCGCTGCTCCTCACAGCCACACACACCCTGCACCCAATCCTCACATTTTGGAGCTCGGCAACTTTTCTCCCGTGAAACTTGCGCGGTAAATTCCGGGGGCTGCCTCAGCCTCCTCCTCCTCTTCCTCCTGCTAATTTGTTTGTTTCTTCATCTGCGCAGAATGAGGCGTTTGTTCCATTTCTTGTTGACTCTCCTGCAGTGTGCTACGCAGGTAATAATGCAACAGCCTTTTCTTTTATGGCTAAATGTTTATTTTTGGAGCCTCAATGTTTTATTCGTATTTATGTTCTATATTCATTTTCTCTCCGAGTTAGCTTAAATAAAAACCAAGTAATACAAGTACTTCTACTCGCAATGAAGTCTGTCAATTTTTCTAGCAGGCTTCCAAACGAATATTTTTTAACTTGATCTTTGTTTGATCAATTGAATCTGGTTGTTTTGCAAGTATTTCTCAATCATGATACCAAGATTTTGTTTAAATATTACAGCATTGCGACCTAATATAGGTATTTTACTGAATTGAAAAGTCAGACTCTGTGGACTGAGTGTTTGATGTGGGCTCATCAATGTTTGTTGGTAGGAGTATGTTGAGGGCTTAGCTGCTTAGGTTTCATTTCTCTCTCTTGTACGAATGTCTTCAGTTTTTCTATTAATTTTTTCCAGGTTTTACCTCTTCATTTAAAATATGTTCATTTTGGCCGAGCTGTACTCACCAAAACGCCAACATTTTGCCCTCTATTTGGGCCACTGAAATCAACTGTTATTCACTGATCATTGCTGTTACTGAAATTTTTAGTTGGCCTTCATATTCAATAGAGACCTAAACATCGAGATAAATGTACAGTGGCCGCAAAAAAAAAGTTTACCCCTGTACCGCGATGGGCATAATTGGCCGGGTACTTTGTTCTTGCATTCCTCACCATTGGGAGGAGAGAGGAGGTGGTATGATGTGTGTCGCTCCACCACCGCCCCACACACAAATCCCCGCTGCACAGTCAATCATGGATCCCTCAGAGCTCGATCAGAGTACATGTATGTTGCGCTGCTCCGCAGGCCTCTACTTAACTACCTGTTCATTTATTTTGGCGCCATACCAGAAACTACCAGAGCATCCACAACGGGTCGGAAGAAGCTTACTATTGAAGAAAAGACCCCGACTCTCACCCTAATTGACCAGGGAGTCCCGGATTGTCGAACTGAATGTTAGCCGAGTGTCCCTCTTTCAGGTTAAAAAATCAGCTGCTGCACTTCATGCTGGGACCACACCGCCACACAAACTGGGAGATGAGCCTAGCTCTGCGTGTTTCTCCTTGATTTCTGCAACTGTGTTGGAAGGATATTGCTTCACTTCTCTTATCAACACCTTGTCAGTCCTTGCTGTCGTCTTTTCTTGCGCTCACCATCCAGTTTGTGTGGCGGTGTGGTCCCAGCATGAAGTGCAGCAGCTGATTTTTTAAACTGAAAGAGGGACACTCGGTTGACCGTCAGTTCGACAATCCGGGACTCCCTGGTCAATTAGGGTGAGAGTCGGGGTCTTTTCTTCAATAGTAAGCTTCTTCCGACCCATTGTGATGCTCTGGTAGTTTCTGGTATGGCGCCAAAGTAAATGAACAGGTGGTTAAGTAGAGGCCTGCGGAGCAGCGCAACATACATGTACTCTGATCGAGCTCTGAGGGATCCATGATTGACTGTGCAGCGGGGATTTGTGTGTGGGGCGGTGGTGGAGCGACACACATCATATCACCTCCTCTCTCCTCCCAATGGTGAGGAATGCAAGAACAAAGTAACCGGCCAATTATGCTTATCACGGTACAGGGGTAAACTTTATTTTTGCGGCCACCGTAGATGAAATCGTACAAAGGCTTCATAACGCACTAGTAATCCCTCATTACGCTCTGGAAATCATTGATAACCTCGCAACCCTCAACAATCCTCTCGTTTCCCTTGTAATCTTCTCACGCCCCAAATATAATCCTTTCACAACCTCACAAAGCCTTCTCAAAACCACATCACAACTCTTGGGCCTTCCTCACGACCCTCAGACTGAGCTACGTAACCTCTCCCAGGCTCCGGTGTACTCTAGATAACCCGGCGCATGTCTGCTTATCCGTCTTGTTATGCCGATGTCCTCTGAACGACAATATGATGGAAGGCCAATCCGGCTCCGTCGTGTCCTGGAGCCTTTGTAGTCCCGACCCGATCCATCAAGATATGCCGCCATAGGAAATTCTGCCCTTCCTGGGTCCGGATTTTAAAACAATTTACGCCGTTGTAACGGTACGTATGACAGCGAAAGTTTTTCTAACTGGCTTAGAAAAACACACACTACTCACTGTTGCTCTACGACGATGTTGAGTGTTAGAAAATTTGGAACTCGTTCTTTTGTGAACTGTTTCCTCTCTGGTCGTAGTAGCGCACGAACGATGCCGTGCGGAGGTTGAAATAATGCTGATTTTATTAATTATTAATTCTGTTTTGAATTGTAATTTCTCATTTCGAATTGAAGTTTACGATACTTGGTGAAGTTTCGAGGGAAGCAGAAAATCGCAACAATGTGTTTTTGCGGCAAAAACTTTTTCAACATAAACTTTCTCCACAGTTTTCGAACGTAGATTCGTTCGTACAGAAACCCATAGATTTGCAAAAAGCAGTTACGTTTTCTTGTGAAGAATTAAATGGCATTCCGATTTACGTGCATCTTTTTGCTGATTTATACGATGGAAATTCCAATGATATTTCTATTCTAGTGCCTGCACTTCTTGGACGCTTTCGATTTGCATTCCCTCGGTCGGATGAGCTGCGGCCGCACACAACCGATAAAATCTCTATGCAAATGAACCAGATTATGGCGGATCTGAAATAGACGGCAGCGTTCGATCGTAACCGCTGTCATTCCAATAATTGATACGTATTTATTTCTTAATGCATTTGCATACGTGGACTTTATTGGTCGCTCTCTTGGGAGCAGGAGCGCGTGCTTTGTGTGGACTTAGTTTTATGATCCACTGCAAATTGCGACATTGTGCGTCGGGGTCGCGTGGGGCGACGCGGGCGTTCGAGTTTTCTGTTTGCTTCGAGCTTCTTGGCTTTTAGTTAAAGTTAAACTTTGTGTTAAAATGCCAATTTCGCTAATCTCCTGTACTCTAACGGAGGAAATGTGCATCTTTGCCTGATTGCGATTGTTTTGTGTTGATAAATTAAACTGATTGATTTTCGATGTTAAGTTGAAAATGAATTCTTGAAAGAGACGCTAAGAACGTGTACTCATGGAGAGTAAGGGGGAATATTGGATACTTCTGTTCTGTTGAGCGCGTCAATCATGCAGGCGCCTCAAAATAATTGCATTTTTGTATGGTGTTGAATGGAGACGGACTATCTCTTCTACATTCTTGACAATCAACTATCATTTCCCATGTGTGCATGTGCGAAAATACTTCTCCTAAATATCACATCAAATAAACTAGCGTAGGTAAGAGATTCATTTTTGTTCCGGTTGATTTTCATTGCAAAAAGTGGAGTGCTATTAAGATCTTCTACAATTCTCAAAAATTCGACAAAGCTCGGCTGCAAGGAATGAGTTAGGAATTTTGCGTGTTTCTCTACAGTTGAAACTTTTCCTTGTACGTATATTTTTGTGAGCACTTAGCTTGCGGTCTTGTTTATATTATAATTGACTCATGCTTCGTGCAATGGGTGTTGCTTGTTTTTCACATGTGTGCTGTCTTCTACCATTCCTGAAAACGCTGACCCTTAAACGTGTTCCGTTTTTTCGTTTAAATTTTAATTTAACTGTTTTTCATTCCTGGCAAGACAATAATTTATTAGGTATTTCATTGGAGTCCTCCCTGGTGATCCAAGTCCACTTCCACTACTTATATCTAAGTCCTCACGCCACTCACTCAAGTCTACTCTCACCAGCCACTGAACCAAGTCTACTCTCACCAGCCACTGAACCAAGTCTACTCTCACCAGCCACTGAACCAAGTCTACTCTCACCAGCCACCGAACCAAGTCTACTCTCACCAGCCACCGAACCAAGTCTACTCTCACCAGCCACCGAACCAAGTCTACTCTCACCAGCCACCGAACCA
>JACJUY010007886.1:5213-36093 GCA_014220935.1 Platorchestia sp. MABIK
TAGCATGTGGCGCATGGTAGCATGTGGCGCATGGCAGCATGTGGCGCATGGCAGCATGTGGTGCATGGCAGCATGTAGCGCATGGTAGCATGTGGCGCATGGCAGCATGTGGCGCATGGCAGCATGTAGCGCATGGCAGCATGTGGCGCAGCTCAAGAATCATCGATATTCTAAGTTCAGAAAAGTGTGTGGAGCGAGGTGATGATTCTACGCCTACAGCTGTTATTACAGCTGTCGCAGCAGCTGCTGTTTAAGCTGTCACAGCCGGTGCTGCATAGATCTTTTACCGCAGCTTTTTCTACAGCTTCGACTGCGAATGGGAATTCAGCTGCACTTTTTTCTAGCTCTTATTTTAGTTGTGTTTTTGCTGGAGCTGTTTCGAGAGCTGTTATCGCAACTTTCTGTATAGCTGTTGCCGTAACCTTCACTATAGCTGTTACCGCAACTTTCACTATAGCAGTTGCCGCAACTTTCACTATAGCTGTTACCGCAACTTTCACTATAGCAGTTGCCGCAACTTTCACTATAGCTGTTACCTCAACTTTCACTATAGCTGTTGCCGCAGCTTTCACTATAGCTGTTACCGCAACTTTCACTATAGCTGTTGCCGCAACCTTCACTATAGCTGTTGCCGCAACTTTCACTATAGCTGTTACCTCAACCTTCACTATAGCTGTTGCCGCAACTTTCACTATAGCAGTTGCCGCAATTTTCACTATAGCTGTTACCGCAACTTCCACTATAGCTGTTGCCGCAACTTTCACTATAGCTCTTACCTCAACTTTCACCATAGCTGTTGCCGCAACCTTCACTATAGCTGTTACCGCAACTTTCACTATAGCAGTTGCCGCAACTTTCACTATAGCTGTTACCTCAACTTTCACTATAGCAGTTGCCGCAACCTTCACAATAGCTTTTACCGCAACTTTCACTATAGCAGTTGCCGCAACCTTCACTATAGCTGTTGTCGCAACCTTCACTATTGCAGTTGCCGCAACCTTCACTATAGCTGTTGTCTCAATTTTCTTCATAGCTGTTGCAGTAACTTTCACTATAGCTGTTTTCATGATGTTCACTATTCACTACCGGCAAAAATTGCGGGACAAATTTTGAAATTCGAATTCGGTTTTTTGTAAAACTATCATAAATAATTCAGAATGCTCCTCCTAAAATAGTGCCTTAATTTCACATGCCAAAAAACTATAGAAAAAATGATATATTAGCAAAATAATTACAACAACAAAAACAAACAGGCCAAAATTATGGGAGAGAAAGGGAAAAATCCGAAGTTTACAGCCTTTAATTACTGATAATCCTTTGCACTGAACAGTTTGGCTAAAGAATGAGTAATTTATTTCAGTAAGTAAGCACCATGCCAAAAGTGTTCCAGAAGAATAGTTGAGCTGAATCAACTTTTATCTCCAAATGAAGTTGGAACACCTAGGAAGACAACCCGTGAAGAGGACAGAATCATAAGAAGGCAGGTTTCTACTTCATTGTCAAATGACAGCTCTCCATTTTCTTCCATTGCTTCTAGGAGACTTTCAAAATTTGGATCCCTGACATCATCGTCATCGTCAAAAAATTAATCTTCTGAGTCGCTGTTGCAGTCTAACAATGTTATTCTGTTCTCTATACGCTCGCCTTAGGCCTTGTTGAATAGAATTTCATGGCTGGAGTGATGGATGGGCCTGAAATACAATGTTATCATGAATAGGTATTCACAAACTGTTTAGAAGCCAAGAGAGCATTAACGACCAAATGCATTAATGCCAAATGAGCATTAAGAAATAGTTAACGTCTATAATATGCACTAACAGTCTGATATTAATCCACGTGTAACACGACTAGATAAACATCATATTAGATTGCCCGTAAATGTTTGGGCGAGTATTCTTGGCGACCTTCTGCTTGGGCTATACATGATTCTGAAAATAGTAAACGGACGCAATTATTAGTTTTCTTAATGAAACATTGCCTGAATTAGAAAATATTTCATTAGCTGACATCAGAGAAATGTGGTTCCAACATGTTGGTGCTCCTCCACCCTTCGCGATTGCTGTTCGCCAGTTATTGGAGACTCGATCTCCAAATCGCTGGATTGGCCGTGGCGACCTCATCACATGGCCCCCAAGGTCTCCTGATATTTCGCTCTAAGATTTCTACTTCTGGGGACGTTTGAAGAGTTTGGTGCACGAAAAACCTATTCATTCTGAAGAAGACATCATAGGTTGAATTGTTGAGGCCTCCGCAAGGATTCGTGAAACTCCTGATGCCTTCAATCGCTTCCTGCAATAACTGCGCCGGCGTTTGAACGCTTGCATCGCAACAAATGGGCGTCATGTTGAACATCTTTTGTAACTATCTAGCATGATTTTAAAATCTTTTTCGTATAGTCACAATCATTAACGCTATTATTCTGTTTCTTGTGTTGATACTAAAAGTGTTTCCAAACAACTGCATTTTATTCCTCTGCACCTCTCAAAGTGCTAATTGTTCTTCTTTACGGTTTAAATTCCAAGTCCTTGTAACTCTTTAACGAAGCATTGTTGACCACCCGGTTATTGTGTGTACAGTGGTTATGCTAACGGTCCAAACCTTATGTTAAAGTGTGCTCAACAAAGTGCCGGTAACCCTGTATATCTGAATTTTCAGACTCAAAACCATGTTCGAACGCCAGCCTGAGGGTTTAATTCCATTCGAAACCCAATGAAAATAGTATAAGGGATCGGATGATCTATTAGACGTGCCACTAGACATTGGGAAGCTGATGAATAAACTTTTATAAGTTAGCAGCCTGTGTTCGATGTACACAAATCAGCGCAGTGCAAATGCAAGCTCATAATGACCCTTACAGCAACCGCTGAAGCCTTGGTGTTGGGTAGTACATATATAGACTACTGTCAATTTACCACCAGTTAAGAATCGTGGAGGCCTGCTTGTGTCTTCAAAAAATGCAGCCCGTCCTCGCGACAGTACGCAGCTGGGTCTGCTTCTTTTTGTTTACCGCTACAGTGTCAGCGCAGCCGTTGTTCTGGAAATACATCTGCAGGTGTGGAAAGCTTGTGGGATGACCCTGGGTGATAGAAACCATGCAATCGTCTGCTAGATGCATAAATTAAGAATGTGAGATGGGATTGAAGTAATTAAAAAATGACAAAAGTTGAAATGCCGACATAATTCAATTTTTTATGAAACTAGTACCTAGCAGCACGCATTTGCTGCCCACACGCACAGCTTGTGGTGCCCAAGCGAATGCCGACCACTCGAGAGGATACTAAGGGGGAACCCCCGTAAATCTAAATTATGGTAAGCTTAACTAGACAAAAACTTTCTGGAAAATTTTCCCATTTTCGATAAGGTGATACATTAACAGATTGCACTCAAAGCACCTAATACTACAATCGTTCAGGCGCTCACAAGACCCTGGCACTCTGCGGACAGACTTGTTGCTGAGGCGGAGGAGACACACGGTGTTCGACACCTGCTCGTCCCTCTTCGTGCAACTATAGCAGAGGCAATAAAGAGGGAAAGAAGTGGGGAACGATGAGGAAAGAAATTTTTTTCACTGATTAATCCATTATCGCGATTGTGTTGTAGGAATGGAATTTCAGTTTCTTAATCTGAAGAGATGGAGAGAGCAATTGCTGTGTAAACTCTACGAGCACAAGAGTTCCTTTCCTAAACTCCTCTAATCATCTTCGCCGTTCGCTACCATCATCAAAGAATTACGTTTTAGCGAAAACACGTCGCACAACGTCACTCCTGACGACGATTTCTCTTTGGACACTGCTTGAACTGCTGCATCTGACGACAGCCCTTCGCTCAAGCGGGCTTCCTAGTCTGGATACAACCGTGGAGTCAGGCTCACCACACACCAGCTCTGGTCTGCTCTAGTTGGAGCAAAGGCGCACCTCGTGCTCCTGCATGTGGCGCCAGAGGGACAGAGCAGCGTTAAACGTTCAGCGGCTACCTGCTCCAAAACCGCCGCTCTGCTCCCACGACGAGCCACACCACCACCTATCTCACCGCCACCACCACTGCCGTCACCCAGCCCCATCCTCAGCTCCTAACATGTCTAGTGTAGTCAACACTGTAGACAACACTAACACGAGAGGCACAAGGCGTCTGCAGGGCAGCACGACGGACTGTACGCTCGAGCTTTAGTGCCGGTGCGTGTCGAGCACCTAGCGCTGAACGACACGCGTCGTCTGCTGAGATTTGAGCACGAGTCCCAACGGCAAGAAATTTATTGTCCATTAGAATTACTACTCAGTATATCATCCTACATTGATGCACTTTTGGATGTCTTTTTTGCCTCATTAATATGTCTTGAGAAATTTTTCAATATCACCTTCAGGGACCTGACTTCGTTGGCAGAGGAACGCAGACACGATTCACATTGTGGCTGCACCGCTGTGATGCTTCTCATATGCGACTAAAAAATATCGTGTTGAAACTCGGTCGTATTGTTGCGCCGCTGGCACCTGTGTCAGATTCATTTATGTTCTTTGGAAGTGTTTGGCAAAGCGTGGGTAACAACTCGTCTCGCTGCGAAGAATCATTAGCTCTTCTTTCACCTTGCTTAACACCTGCTGTACATAGGGTATAAATATTAAGACCAGAATATGAAGCTAAAGTATTGGTTATGGGATTATTTTAAATTTCATGTTTCAAAAAAAGTTCAAATTCAACAACTAGAGGGAGATGAGATACCCTGATAGCATTCGTCTTGAGTAGTGTCAGGACGCATGAGGTGGCTGATACCACTAACGAGAGGCAGTCAGAAACACAAAAGCATCACAAAGTGCAACGCCTGCCCAAGTTTAGCGAAAAAAACTCTCAAGTTCAACAGAGTGAAAATATTTCCTTAAAAATCTTGGAATTTTTTATTCTATGCCTCAGAACAGAAACTAACCAACTGAGAAACTTAAATTGGAACACTTAGAACTATTTTATATTATAAAAGACAAAAGGCCTCACCGTTTTTCAAGGTGCTTCGTGCAAAATCTGCAGGAAATTTTAACGTCTTGTAACATATCCATTGAGCACCACGGAAAGTTGTGTGAAGGAAGAAATAAAGTGAATCAAAGCATTTCATTTCCCATATTAGTGAAAAGAAATTGCAGCAGAGGTAGAATGAACGCATTACGCGCCTTGCACGGACGGCTGCGGGGCGTTCTGAGTAACGAGCAGACGTCGTGAGTTGCGTTAGCGTGTCCTGCGCAGTTGGTGAGCAAACACAAGCGCAGCGGCGCGTGATAACACTTCTGGACTCGCGCCAACTTGACATGCCAAGAAATTTGACGGAAATGAGGAGGCAAAGTACGGCCGAGGAAATTATAGGAGAAATGCCGAGCCAAGGGGTGGGCTGGGAGGTGCGTGTGTGTACATGGTCACGATGGGCGTAACTTAGGCATAACAGGGCTCAAGTCCCTACGGCCTTGATGTCATGAGGTAGCATTGAAGAGCTAGAGCATTTGTTTATTTATCTCACAGGCATACTGGTGATCTCTGCACGCGCGGGGCGAACAATAAATTTGAAATCATTTGGCGAGATTTAGCTGAACGTTATTGATATTACCTGGCTCATTATTACACCTCGTTATTCCCATTCTTGCGTTACTAAAACATCTCGACTTCAGATCACTCACGCTAATTTGGCTGGTGCTAGACGATGTCTTTGAGCACAGTCAGTGGCGGGTCACTTGAATACTTTCAGTCCAAGTTCATTTAATAATTGGTAAAGCAGACGGTCCTACTCCATCCAAGAATCTCATAGCGTATCAGTAACTCTTCCTGCCTGGCACAGCCTAGCCTAATTCTCAGAACAGCAAGGCCCAGCTTTCACTAAGTTCACCCTGCCCAGTTAATGTCACACAACTCGGTCTCCATAACAGGCCGCAACTCTCACAATCTAGGGCCGGATGTTCAAATAATTGACGATGTCATATCACTAAAACTAGGAGCGTATACCCATTTAGAAGAACTTACTGAGTTAGCTGTATCACTTCGACAACGTAAATTGTTTGAAAATCCGGTCCCTGGTCATGGCTTGTCTGCCTGTTCCGCTGCTGCCCACGAGCATCCACCACTCACAATGTCGCACCAGCTCCGTACTGCAGAGCGTGAGCTAACCTCTGTATATGATCTCTGAAAAGCATGCAGGATTGTATTGAAGGTAAACATACCTTTAGCAAACGAAGGAAAAGTGGAGTAAATCGCCGAGTGCTCGAAGTAACGTAACTTGCTCCGAAGTAACAAAATTAACACCGAAGTGCGCGAGGCAACATATGATGATGGTCGTACCTCTGCAGCAGATTGATGGTAAGAAAATTGAACATAAATCCTTTAATCTGTCGTAAATGCTCTTTGAAATTAAGTCAGCGCATCAAAAACGTTTGAAAAACATTATAAATTCACTAATAAATAAGCTTTAATAAATTGTATAATAAAAACCGCAAGACTGCAATCACGCTACCTCCTCCCATGTTTGCCGCTCTCTTCCCCTGATTGCGTCCTTCGGTTGACAGAGACAAGCAGAAATTTCAGTTTCACTCCGAGGTGCGGGACGCAATCTGGGGCCTTTTGTGTTGTCTGTGTGTTATAAAGAGGTGGTGCAGTGGTGTTGTGGGGTGTTGTGGGGTGTTGTGGGGACCAGGTCGTGAGGGTGAGGTGGAAGTAGGCTTGTGATGGTTGTGATATGGGGTGTAGTGGAAATAGGTTCGAAGGGTTGTGATGTTTTATGGGTTTAGGGTTGTGATGTTGGTGATGTGGAGGTGCAGTGGAAGTAGGGTTGTGATGGTGGTGATATTGAGGTGCAGTGAAAGTAGGGTTGTGATGTTGGTGATGTGGAGGTGCAGTGGAAGTAAAGTTGTGATGGTGGTGAAAATGAGGTGCAGTGGAAGTAGGGTTGTGATGTTGGTGATGTGGAGGCGTTGTGGAAGTAGGGATGTGATGTTGGTGATATTGGGGTGCAGTGGAAGTAGGGTTGTGATGTTGGTGATGTGGAGGTGCAGTGGAAGTTGGGTTTTGATGGTAGTGATAATGAGGTGCAGTGGAAGTAGGGTTGTGATGTTGGTGATGTGGAGGCGTTGTGGAAGTAGGGTTGTGATGGTGGTGATATTGAGGTGCAGTGGAAGTAGGGTTGTGATGGTGGTGATATTGAGGTGCAGTGGAAGTAGGGTTGTGATGGTGGTGATCAAGTCACCACAGCAGCCTCGCCACCAGGCGCTGCCCAGAATAGCAGCGCGAGAGCCACATTTGCCGCAGCTCGTCTTGCCGACCTCACGCTTCCTATTAATAGCGCCACATTACTCAAGTGACCAAGACCCCATCGTATATCTGTTACCTATGAAAACTTTACGATGTCACGCGAACATTTCGCATAAATCCTGCCTCTTACATGAAATTTTGACATCATAAGCTCAACTGCTCATCAAATGTCGCCAGCACGGAATGAGTTTTCATTCAAACACAGAAAAATGTATTTTATGTTAGAAATATTCGTTTAGTATTTCTCTCAGTACGTTTAGCCTTAGTTCAGGTTCAGCACATAGCGTATAGCCAGCTGTGATCGTGACTGCCAGCCTGGAGACGTGCTCGCTCTAGCCGTGAGGTACCGGCTAGAAGTGCTAGCTCTAGCCGTGAGGTACCGGCTAAAAGTGCTAGCTCTAGCCGTGAGGTACCGGCTAGAAGTGCTAGCTCTAGCCGTGAGGTACCGGCTAAAAGTGCTAGCTCTAGCCGTGAGGTACCGGCTAGAAGTGCTAGCTCTAGCCGTGAGGTACCGGCTAGAAGTGCTAGCTCTAGCCGTGAGGTACCGGCTAGAAGTGCTAGCTCTAGCCGTGAGGTACCGGCTAAAAGTGCTAGCTCTAGCCGTGAGGTACCGGCTAAAAGTGCTAGCTCTAGCCGTGAGGTACCGGCTAAAAGTGCTAGCTCTAGCCGTGAGGTACCGGCTAGAAGTGCTAGCTCTAGCCGTGAGGTACCGGCTAAAAGTGCTAGCTCTAGCCGTGAGGTACCGGCTAAAGTGCTAGCTCTAGCCGTGAGGTACCGGCTAGAAGTGCTAGCTCTAGCCGGCAGCAAACTTGAGGGTTTCCAGTCCAGTATCCATGATACAAACGCGAATGTACAGGGTGGCGCATAAGTAACGCACCCTTTTAAAAAATTAATAATTAATAAATAATGAAAGGAATAACGACAGGGTTAATTGCAAACGACGGAGGAACTTTTTAAATTTGATGAACTAAACTGATGAATTTGATGAACTAAACTATTAAAATTTGATGAACTAAACTGATGAATTTGATGAACTAAACTGATGAATTTGATGAACTAAACTGATGAATTTGATGAACTAAACTATTAAAATTTGATGAACTAAACTGATGAATTTGATGAACTAAACTAATAAAATTTGATGAACTGCGTCTGCCTCATCGTGGCTTGTGAAGACTGCACTTGCTCCTGGGCGGGACTTGAAATCTCTAGTGGAGTGCAGTACTCAACATCGAGTAATTTTTTATTGCACAACTCACACATCTAACAATCAAAACATGAACAGCCGAAATAATTTATTAAAAAAAATAATTTTCTTTAATTTAAGAAAAAATATTTGTTTCCGCATGCAAAACATCAGTATAGTTATTACTTCGAATTATTACATCAAGCTATTACTATGGACTGGTTAAGATATAGCTACTTAGGGACCCGACAAAGTTAAGTGATATCTCGGGTATCGTATGAACACCCTTTCAGCATTTACAATTTCACTTAATTCAGAACAACGAACCTAAACGTACACTAGCCTGATCGAATTTATCTTTAACGTGAGAAAATAGAAAATACATTAATTCACTTCACCGTATTATGTGATGATGCCAGTAAGAGCAGCATGTTCAGAAATAAATTTTTTGTGTTAATTTCTATTTAAAGAAACAGGACTATCATTTTGAAACATCTTGTAGCGAGTGCAAACAAATATTTCTCAAGAGTTAGATACCTCAATAACTATACTACAACCAAATGTTTTTTTAAATGCTCGGCTAAGTTTTTTTCACAGATGTTAGAAGGCATCGAATTCCTAGCAATGTTTTCAATGAATTGGAAACTGCAGTCAGATCGAAAACTTTTTTAGTGAGGGGCCATGAATTTACTTCAGTTCCGAGTTAAATGATCGTATTTACCGGTTTGAGACATTACTAATTTATTGAGATATAAGTTGCCCACATCATTTGAAGTTGTACGAGAAAATACGCGGGAAAAATTTACAACATCTGATATTTTTTAGACCTATGAGACCTGAATTTTTAGGCATCTGAATAAATAATTAACACTGGCTCTGTGTTCCAAATTCTCATCGCTCTAATGCTTTCATTTCTCATGTTAGACGTACCTTCGTTTTTGTTGACAGTCCCACGCCCTGCTTCTATTCCACAGGGTAGAAATTGATGGACTAATGTTCTTTCTGTACTCAACTTTTAGGAATTCTTCAGATAAGATAATGTCAACCCTAATGAATATTCTAATTGATATAGATACTTTATCATAGTACTAACATGCGAGACATGCTCTTTGAAAGCTAGATTTTTATCTATGACGATTCCTAGGAATTTGAATAGATTAGGTTCTGGCCATCACTAATTTTAATGAGTGGAAGAGATGCATTTAGCTCATACGATAATAGAATTTATTTAACTGTTTCGCTATTGAGGGGTATTTTTCATGCTTTGAGCCCATCGAGATTTTTCTAGTTCGCCTTTCATTCTGTTGACCACTGTTTTGAATTTTTCCCTGGGAAAGGTTGAAGAGAGAGTGCTATCATCAGCAAAAAGTAAGAATTTAAAAATGGAGAACATTTAACAAATCGTTGAGGAACAGCAAAAACAAAAGAGGTCCCAAAACCAATGCTTGTGGAACGCTGTGGCTGATAACAAAAAGTTCCGATTAAGTGTAGCCAAAAACAGCAAATTACTTACGATTCTTCATGTGTGATTCAAACCATCTACGAGCAACCCCTTTAATGCCGTAGCATTGCAGCTTCGAAAGTAATATGTTACTGCTAACATAATCAAATATTTGGTAAAAGTCGCGAAACACTAGGAAAGCAATAGTAAAGATATCAGAGATGATTCAGCATGGGTTGCGTTGTCGAATATTTAGATAGGAAACCGTGGTGCTTGTTACAGGGATATTATATACGTTTGAAGTAAAATGTCACTTCCTTCTAAACAATTTGTTGGAATGTTCTTCAAAAACTGGGTGGCCTGATTATTGTCTATTATTAGCATTGATTCCGTCATCGTTTTGAAGCTGGACGGTACTCAGCCAATTTTGAACGGTTTGGAAAAATACCCGAGGAAATGGATTGTTCAAGTAAGAGGGTATCGGAGACATGAAATCAGCTGTGTGCTTTAATCCTTATGTCAAGAATAATTTCAATTCATTTGTCCTTTAATACTTTTAATCTCAATCATAAACATCAATCAATAAAGTTTACCGTAGAAGTTGAGAAGAATAACTCCCTGGCCTTCCTCGACTGTCTAGTCACGAGAGACGGAGATCACTTTCAGACGTCAGTATACCGTAAACCAACTTTCACAGGATTAAGCTCCAGTTTCTTTAGTTTTTGTTCAATGCGTTTCAAAATTAATTTTGTTCAAACTTTAATCAACAGGGGTTACAAAATATGTTCAACCTTCAAAAATGTTCATTGTGAATTGAAATTTTTACGCACATATTTTACAACTAACGGTTTTTCTTTGGGTGTCATCAATTCGCAAATTAAGAAATTTCTGTCTAAGCAATACGCTTCGCAAACTATTAGGGAAAACAAAGATAATCTATACTGCTCGTTCCCGTATTTTGGAGCGCCCTCTGAGATATTGACACTCGAGATAAAATTATTGTGTGAAAAATACTTTCAAAACCTTCAGCTATGGTTGCTCTAGTTAATAATTTTAAGGTGGCTTCTTTTTTCCGGTACAAGGACACGCTTCCGGTGGAGATGCGGGCCTTTCTGATTTATTCTTACAGTTGTGTGCACTGCACATCATCGTACGTCGGCATGACGTCACGCAATTTTTATATCAGAGTGGCCGAACATCACGGTGGAAGCTTCCGTACTGGAAACCAATTAGCTCACCCCTCTCACTCCGCAATACGCAATCACGCAGAACAATACAACGTACCGATATCCTCCAAAGACTTCAAAATCTTAGATTCCGCTTCAACTTCATATGACCTTAGGATTTTAGAGTCGTTACATATTTTTAAGCGAAAACCGGCCCTCAACAATATCGATAGTTCATACCCATTGCAAATAGTAACTAAGTAGCAATTTCGTCGTTTTTTATTGTGTGACATGTTTTTATTTTTGTTTTCGTGATCTGTTTTAATGACTGTCTACAACATTTTTGTTTCTTCTTTTATTGCAGACATAATGAATTGTATTTTTGAACTGATGATGGAGCTGGACTCCGAAACGTTTTCCAATTAAGTATGATTAAGTTCTTTGGAATTTTCTTCGTTTTTAAGTTTCAAATCAAGTTGCGATTTAAGCAAGCTACTGACCCGTTCAGATATATTTGTTAATATTTTCTCAATCAAAAATATTAGATGCACAAGGAGGTGTAAAATAAAAGAAATTATAAGTTCTTTAATTAACATTGCTCCATGAAATTCAAGTATTGATGAGTGTTGATATTTTCAACAATGAATGTTTTTGTCTAAGTTATTAAAATAAATTTCGAAAGATTTACAATGTCTTTCATTGCAATTATTTAAGTAATTTAACTAAGGACATTGAAGCTATTCAAGACTATTAGCATCGATAGAAGGAACTTGAGCATCAATGGCTTGTTCTTTTTGCTGTGGTGGCGACTCAAGTCTTCCTCCCACGACAGTGAGGCATGAAAAGAGTGTGCCTCAGTCTTATCGAACAACTTCGACAACTCAGAACTTGCTATCTGTTATCGTTGCCCCTTTTCCCCTCCCTTCCTCGCATATTTACTACATTTTGCACTCCCCACTTCTTGAGAAGATGCTGCTGATTCTCGAGACACGAAGCGCGTGCAGACTGTAATTTTCATTGGGAAATTGAAAGCCAGGCGCGTGGGAAGACAGCAGTAGGAAACCAGACGTTAGGCTGGAACTTAGATCCTTCCTCGCGAGTACGGCCACTCGTTTTGTACCGTGAACTACACTTGACGAACAAAGTTGCAACGTCTTGTGACCAGTTGCCTTGTGACCACCTGTAGCCCACCACGTGACCAGCTGCGGCTCACAGGTGACCAGCTGCAGCCCACCAGCTGCGCAGGTCAGCACACCGTCATGACCTGACGTTAAAGCTGCATTGATGAGGCGGGAGAGGCGTTCCTACGCCCACCTCTGCCACGAACGCAAGTGACGTTTCAAAAGATGATGGAGGGCAGGTGTGCGTACCAGGTGCAGGTGCAGATGTAGTTGCAGGTGTTGCCATTTACTGCAAAACTGCAGAGGTGAACTGCTCCTCTTACTTCATTCCTCCTTCTTGTTAACTTTGTGACGGTCTCTTCCGCTGCACCATGTACAGCAGTGTCTCTTGCACCACCTCAACCTAAAATCAATGTTGAGGAGTCGAAGTCGGAGTCATTTTTCCGAATGTGGTGCAGTCGAAGTCGCTATTTTTTTTGTGCCTTCGACTCTAATTTTTTCTAATATCTGCTTACAACTGTTTAAAACCAAACGTAAACAAAACAGAGTTAAAACACTTTACGAAAAAGTAAAAATATGAAATATTTTTGCTGATTATTTTGTTCAAAGTATGAAAGTCTGAGCACGACCTCCTACAACATCTGCACCACTGCCTCCTGCATAACCTGTAGTCTGCCTTTTGCAGCATCCCCTGCCCCGCTACCTGCAGCACTGCCTATTGCAGCACCCCTTGCAGCATCACCTGCAATATAACCTGTAACCGTGCTTCCTGCAGCGTCACCTGCAGCACTGCCTCTTGCAGCACTATCTACAGCCCTGCTTCTGCAGCGCCACCTGCAGTTCTACATCCTGCAGCACCACCTGCAGCGGGCGCTAACGCAGCTCTCAGATCACATGCAGACACGGCGCTGTACACGGCAGCAGCAGCGCAGGTCCACGAAGTCAACGATAACTTCGGCGCTGATCGTTTTTAGTTCGATTAGCCGGAACAACTTGGTGTGCTTCCGATTTGTTGTCAGTTTATTTAGCGTTGTTATCTCGGGTTTTAAAAATTTTTTAACGAAAGTGCCCTTAATTGGTATACGGACCATAAAAATACTGTGATGCCCATGTCAGCGGCTAAGCAAAAAAATTGAGAAAAATGAACGTGGTTAGTTTTTGGTTAGTTTACTTCACACTACGACCAGCGATAAAAGTTTGCTCGCAAAAAAGATCTTTCAATATTCTTTCGAATGAACGCTGGAAAGTTTTTAAAGAAAACCTGGTACGTTACAGCAATAGTTAGTACTAAAGATTAACATACGTGTACATTGAAATAATTTAATTTGACTAACTTTCAAATGAGAACAGAAAAAGTTTTGTTTTCGTTGGCGTAAATACGAATTTTCATAGAAAGTAAGGATGAAGTCAGAGTATGTTGGGAAAATTATTGCATTCACACAATCATGTTCAGAGAACAGTTTTATTGTTTACGCTCGTGAGAATCATGGAGTTTTATTACTGCAGAAAGTCTCGAGTTCGTGGAATATGTCGATTTCCTAACAGTGGCACGCGAGACTGCCCTTGGTGCAGCATTGATAGCTTCACGTTTGCCTATTTTCGACAAGAGATTACTTTCACTGTCGTAAACGTCTCGTTTGATGAAAGAGCAAAAATTTTGAATCGGGCGAAAATGAAGGGCCAGATCATCAGCTTTTCATCTTGGACGTCGAAATTAGCTAAGAATGCTTGAGCCTGTCCATATCATGACTCCACCAACTTGTTGGCACTACAAACAATAACAACGATGTTCCCCGAAATACACTTGACTATTTGTGTAGCCGTCAGGGCCATCAAGGGTCTCGTGGGCCTCTCATTAGTTCAAAGAATGAGGTTCATATTCATCTACAAATAGTTCCTTGCTCATTCTATCCTCATACTTTTGTGCATTGCCGTAGGAGGAGAGCCTTTTATAGGGGAACGTTCGTGGAAGTAATGATTCTAAGAATAGCGTTCCTTGAGTATTTCGGTATTTCTGCAATGAAAATGAACTTGCTTGTTTGTTCAGGCCTTCTACTGAGCTGACGACTAATATTCCTAAGTTCTAATGCTGATAGATTCTGAAAGCTTAGCATTATAATCGTTTCTTTCTTGTTGATGGGTCCTTCTGAAACTGTTTACACAGTCGAAATGGACCGAAATGACTTATCTTTTCCTTCGTCAGTTGGAGCTTTTCGATACCCCACTGCTTTTGCAAGTTTTATTGCTTTTATTACCGATCACTCGGAAAGCGAAGAAAGCGAGAATGACAGAGAACTACGATGAAGAGCACAACGTAACCTAAAATCAAGGTTGCGGAGTCGAAGTCGGAGTCGTTTTTCCGAATGTGGCGGAGTCGGAGTCACTATGTTTTTAGGCCTTCGACTCTATTTTTTCTAAAATCTATCTATAATTGTTTAAAACCCAAAGTAAACCAAACAGAGTTAAAATGCTTCATGAAAAGTAAAAACATGAAATGTTTATGCTGATTATTTTGTTCAAAGTACGAAACAGCTTATCTATATCTATTTCCTAATACTGTCATCGATATCTTGTCATTGTGGGTTCGTATACATAAATATGACGCAAGTACGATATGCAATTTTCAAACGGGAGTGAAAATGCGTATTTTACAGTTAAAAAGCAGTTAAAAGCAATTAGTTAAAGCATCGCGAATCCATTCTTTTCATTTCAGTCTCGTTTATTCTGCCTTCAATAAATATATAAGAAGTAGAAACTAGTAATAAATGCGTTGTTGCAACTATATTAGAGGGCAACTCAGCTGATGCAATGCATATTACTCACACACAGGGTGGCAACTCTGTACGCTCTTAATGTGTCTAAACTCTATACCAGTGGTTCCCTCTTAAGATTTTCTCTAGTCTTTAAAGTAATGCTATGATTTATTGATTGATGATTATGACTAGTCTTTGCAGAAACCAAAAGTTACGTTGTAATCATAAAGATTTATGGTCTTCAGGTGATGTTATCACCTTTGATAATTAGCTTATTCGAATGTTAGAAACTAGATTATTAGTTGATTTTTTCAGCAGAACGTAGTACTTATGTACTTCATATTGATCTCCTTGTTTTGTTGACTTCTTAGTCTTTAGGTCTAGTTAACATGTATTAATAATTTTAATTTCTGCACTGTTCTAATCCTATACCTTTAATGTTGTTTGGTTCTTTCAGAATTATTTCGTCTTTCACTAAATCATTTTCATGTTTTTTTATCTTCTGATCTCTACCCAGTTTTTAAGTACGCACGCGCTAATATGGAGATTTTTATAATTATGTTTTCATAATTTAAAAACTAAAATAACATCTGCTTTTCGGCATTATATAATTAATTACTTTTTCATAAGGAAGATTTGGAAACGCTTCAAGATAATCACTATCGATTTTGGGATATATGAAAAAATTAGAAAACAATGTAAACGACCTGCAGTGAAAATAATAACACACCACAAGCAAAAACCTCACTCACACACATGTTATGACTGAGAGCAATGCACTGCCTCAGCGTAATGATTGCTGCATTTTACGCGAAAAAAATTATAAAATTTCTTCGTGAAAACGTTCCAAATTACACCAAAAATACAAAATTAATAGAAACTGGGCGTTTATTAAATTCAGAAGTATCAAATACATAGTGAAAAATTAGAAGAGAAAACAATAAAACATGCGAAGAATACTATAAAAATAAAAAGAGAATATTGTACTACTTATTACATACAAAGACACTGAAAGTGATTTTTATTCGGAGACAAAACGTATCAGAAACGTCTGGCCCGCTGAGACTAAAGCAGAACGACTTTTGCCTATTATATGCAGCTGTGATATAACGTCGTGTTGAGCAATGATATGGTACCTGAACTACAATGTAACTCTGCGTAGTGTAGAAGATACTGATCATAAAAGGCAGTGCTAATCGTGCCTACCTTAGCTACAAATTTATCAACATTTTTTGTATTTTGAGCATAGTAATTCGGTCAACTATTATAATTTAATTGGATTGGTGCATTCTAAGGCATAGAAAGAACTTATTGATGCTGATCTATACTTCTCAGAGTAGACACTGCCTACCTTGCCTACTCAGAGGGTACGTGTCTGTAAGATATATATATTTCAGACACATACATATATGTAATATTTATATATCTATAATAAACCTTGATTTTTAACATTCAATTACCAATAGAAATGTAATTTGTAAATGAAAAATATAAAAATACATGCAGATTGCGACACACGCAACCATTAGAATATAAAATATTCATCTTAAGAATTGTGAATAGGTGGTGTTGGAGTCGCAACATTTTGAAAAGGTGAAGTGGGAGTCGCCAAATTCTGAAAAGGTGGAAACATAGTCGCAAATTTATACCTCCGACTCTGCAACCCTACCTAAAACAATTAACGATCTAACCATCATGTGCCAGGTTTTCAGTATACATTTTCCAGACAGTGATTCATGGGTGGTTGAGACATCGTTAGTTCAAATGCCACGTTATTATTGCTATTCGAACCACATGAATGAAAAAATGCTTTGAGCTGGCGACAAAAAGAAGAGGCGAGACATTGATGAGAACACACAGAAGGGTACAGCTTTGTCTAGACACAAATACTCAAAGGGTTGTCTCTACGTGCATTGATTGATACATTTCCTTGTAGGACAGATGAGCTTCTTCACTGGAGAGTGTAGAGAACAGTCCCCACTTCTTATGAGACATGAGTATCACGATTCTGTGAAGTTTTTTTTACTGCTGAAATTATAACCAGTGGAACCAGCTTAAAGAACAAAGAGATCGATTGTTCAGACATCTGTAACTAACTTTTCGTGCCTTCATCAATAAGTACCTGGTAATTTGAGTGAACCAATCAGAGAGGGCATGCTCTAATCCATTTCAAATTGAATTTTTTTTTCTTGATATTGCTTCAAAAATGAGGATTAAAAACGCGAAAGGATTTTCTCGAAGAGCTACGAACAAAAGCATTTTTTGACACGAGTACAACAATAAAGTATAACATTTGCGATGATGAGTCAATATCGTAACGTTAATTATTATTCACTGATGCTGACGATTTGGAATTCAATACTTGCTTCTTGCATGCGGTCGGTTGTCTGAAGTCGTCTTAATTAAGAAGATACATTTCACAGAAACATTTTACTTCAGTTACGGGATGTATCAGTCAGCCACTTGGTCGAGTCATCTTCAAAGCTTTGCAAGGACCGCTGTCCCTAAGGCTCTGCCCTCATTCTGCCGCGTGTTGCACCAGATTTTCAAACATTTTGTATTTTAGCAGTGGTTCAGCTCGCAGGATAAGATTTTTGAGCATAACTTTAAATTTTAAAAGAACTAATTGAACCGTTACGACGATGTAAATTGGTTGTACATCCGGTTCTTGGCTTGTTTTATCGTGAAAAATATGCTTGAACATGTTAATACCCTTTTCTTACTAAAATCACGTTTCAGACAGGGATTTTACATTCGTCATAATTATGTCGGCAGGCGAATGTGAGATCAATGATGCGGGCAATTCAACGGGGTAGGATGGCTTTTTCTTAGTGAAAAGTTGTGAGGTTGTAATACCTGGTAAGATAATTTAAAATCCTACTCATAAATTCAACAGGATGAATGGAGTTCTGAGATGATCACAGTGATCAAAAATAACAGCAGATTTTACCAGTCGTTTGCTAAGCAAAATCAGAGGTTGGACGCGTGAAAACATTCACCACGACGGTAACGTCCCCCATTGAGACAGCACTGCACAAACAAGAACTATAGGTCTCGCACTTGGAGTACCGCCATTACAGTTCTTCATGCAACTCGTGATGTGTGCTGTCACACTGGACATGATACGCGAGTATGTGTGGCGTCACATGTCCATTTGCGAGTATGTGCGGCGTCGCATGTCCATTTTGCTCCACGCCGCACGCCACTGTATGACATGCATGGCTGCACGCCACACGCCACTGCATGACATGCATGGCAGCACGCCACACGCCACTGCATGACATGCATGGCTGCACGCCACACGCCACTGCATGACATGCATGGCTGCACGCCACACGCGACTGCATGACATGCATGGCTGCACGCTACACGCCACTGCATGACATGCATGGCAGCACGCCACACGCCACTGCATGACATGCATGGCTGCACGCCACTGCATGACATGCATGGCTGCACGCCACACGCCACTGCATGACATGCATGGCTGCACGCCACAAGCCACTGCATGACATGCATGGCTGCACGCCACACGCCACTGCATGACATGCATGGCTGCACGCCACACGCGACTGCATGACATGCATGGCTGCACGCTACACGCCAATGCATGACATGCATGGCTGCACGCCACACGCCACTGCATGACATGCATGGCTGCACGCCACACGCCACTGCATGACATGTATGGCAGCACGCCACACACCACTGCATGACATGCATGGCTGCACGCCACACGCCAGGGCTCACATGTGCTCGTTTGTACGCAGGAACTTGGGCTGCTGTTGGCCTAAGTTGTATCACGGCTGGCGAAGATCGTTTGTCATCCACCATCACTCATTACAACTTGCATTTGTCTCCCCCCATAGTGAACCCCAGCGTTGAGGCCTCCTGCCCTCCTGCCCAGCACACCTGCAGCACGGCCCAGTGCCCCACATGCGAGGGGTCACATTATTCACGTCCCAGCGCTGCGTCCCCGAGTCGTCATCTTAATGAGAAAACTTGCTCCTTCTGCGAGCGTGACATGATCGCACATCTTGCGCTGCTTTATGTCGACATGACCGCAATATGTACCTTAGGCTAGAATGCAATAAGTTGAATAAATGTAGAACGCAGTTTGATGAATTTATCTAAACTGAAATAAGTTGTGATATTCTAAATCACAGTGAGTTGCCTTAGCCTAAACCGCAATTGAATGTGTTAGTCTAAATCGCAATACGTTGTAGACGCTATGAGTTGTCACATTTCTGTTGGACAACAAATGTGAATGGGTTTCTTTTACCGCAGAGCTAACTGTGTTAAGGAATGTTTATTGCTTTTAATGAATTAACAAACGAGCTCAATTGCACAACAGTTCCACTACTAAACATGCAGGTGAAGTAGTAAGACGCTCTTTCCTTAATGGGCCACATTTTTGTTCTGTCTAAATATTGAAACAAAGTCATAATGCGAATTAGAAACACAAAGGCCATGTTCTCAAAGGTATAGTTATTGTTCAGGACTGTCTGTGTGACGAACGAAAGGTGAAATTTTAGTTTGAGCGTACAAATGTAAAATTCATTTAACCTACAGTTTAGCCACCATGTGTCGCCTGATTTTTTTGCCTTGGCTTCCCTTCGTCCACAAACCAAAGCGAAGCGTCAGATTTAGGTGTAGCGAAACATAGCGCTAAAAAGCGGGAAAAAACGGGGCATTTCAGGGAGAAGGAGAGTATTCTTAGGCCTCACGAAAAGAGAATAAAATGTAGGGAGACAGTTGGGGGGAAGAGTGAAAGGCCTCCTCAAAGCTTGGGGTAGTTGAAGGGGAGGAGGGTGTTGAAATGAGGGTAAAGATTCCTTAAATAGACCGTGGGGGAATAATTGAATCTTGAAATATAAGTGATGTAAATCCAACACTAAACTGAAAAGTACAACACTAAGGAATAAGGGCAAGAGGTGTACTTACAAAATTTAGAAGTTGAAGCGAAGAAATGTGAGGGTTACCGGCCGGTGCGCGAGAATAAGCGGCGAGCTTTCGAGAAGGATCGAGAAGAAGGAAGTTTACAATGTATTTAAACGGGGCCGAACAACTGGAAAGGGTCTTTGTGAAGAGGGTCATTGGGAGGGCTTCACGCCGTTGAGAGCAGCACGGGGGCAAGAGGGGAAGTGTTTGGCCGCTGGTGCCACGATGCGCCGGCTTGCTGGACACCATTTCGTGACACCAGTACCCCGCACCAACGCACCTCAGCGTGGCGACGTAAAGGGTCTTTCAATAAGGACGCTCATTTTTAAAATGTAAATAAAACAAGTTACACCTATCTAAATGCCACCAATCTTGTTCCGACTTGTTAGTAGTGTTTGGCAAGCCTTGTTGCGACTTGTTCAGCAATGTTTAGCAAATCAAGATGGAAGGTTATCCCGTTGAACAGCATTTGCAAATCACCAAATTTCATTATCAAAATTAGTGCACCGTTCGATAAACGTTCCGTGCTTTGCGTGATTTTTATCCTCGGCACAGACGTCCCGCCTAGTCCACTATTCAGCGCTTAGAGAAAAAAAAATTGAGTCAACAGGTTCAATAAACAAGCAGCTAACAGCCGTATCCGACAGCGAAATGCAAGGTCTACTGAAAACATCTCTGCTAACCGCGAGAGTGTACGAGAAAACCCGGACTTTTGAAAGTGTACGCGGCGGACATTTGAACGGTCATATTTCACACTAAATGCTATTAAATACTCTTTTACATGTAAAATAAATTGGGTCAATATCTCACACACAACTTGTTTTACTTACATTTAAAAAACGAGCGTCATTATTGGAAGACCCTTTACTACGAAGACATCGTACCAAAGCATAATACGCAACTTCATCAGAGAACTAGTCTATCCAAGACTAGGGAACCGGTGTACCAAGCGCACCACAACACCAGTATCATGCGCAACGTGACACCAGGAGTCCGGAACCAACGCACTAGAGAACAATAGGCAACAGCATTTGGTAGCAAGACGACCCAACACTTGCAGACCAAAGTACCATAGGCATCGCAGTACCCAGTAGCAGCGCACCACGGTGCACTAGCGTAATACCGCATCAGCATCCTACAGCGCACCAGTGTACTACGGAACCAACGAACCAGAGCACAAGACGCAACACAGCACCAGGGCACTTGTATACTAAGTACCAAAAGAGTACACCACACGCGTCACAGCCCCATAGCACCCTCACCAGCATGACTCAGCACACCAGGGTACCCGAGCATCACCACACTGCAATGCCGGCGTGTCAGCAGAATGGTAGAGTGCATGGCACGCACTTCCAAAGACCGACTGAAGGAGGCGGAGCAGACAAGCAGCTACGGGGCAAGTTAGAAGTGAACGGAAAAACATGTCGAAGTGTGAGGTTTTTAGGAAAATCAAGATTCAGTTTAATATAAATTCAAACTTAGTGATATCGTGTGTTGTTATGAGGCTACACAAAAAAATGAGGCAGATAGTGTTCAAGTATTGCTTGGAAATGTTTACGAATTCAGCATGTATTTATCTTACTTATGGTGTCGCGTATGTTAAAATACTCTAATAATGTGGTGATCTAGATTGTGCGTTTCCTATTTCCATATTCTGCAGCGTCATCTTTGTGACTTAGGTCTCGCAGTTATCATTTCGCAATGTTTCTTAATCACGGGCTTACTTTAAAGAAAGAAGGGAATCTCTCAGTTAGTCGTCATTATCCCCATGTTGATCAAGCTTATGCAGTGTTGGAAGAACGCTCTCTTTTTCTCATTTCTCTGTATCTTTTATTTCTCTCCTTCTGAGTACCTTTTCTCTCCAATTTTCTCACTTCTTTCTCTCGCCCTATCGAGGGTTTGAATCCCCTCTTCTTTGCCTGGCGTTCTATTTACATGAGTAGGGAGGGCGCTTAAGGCGCCGTGACACAGGCAGTCCTGTTCCTCATGTACGTGCTAGATGCAGAGATACAGAGCTTGGCACGCATCTAACTAAAGAAAGTGACGTATGGCACGAACAAACATCACCACAGATGAAGTGACTAAGTTATGGGAATCCTGTGCCACATCAGCGGTTACCTCTTTCATCGTCCCCTGGAGTGATGAGCAGTTACGTTCTCTTTAGAGGTGTGTGAGTCATCACATCAACATCTATTTTTATTGATTATTTCCTTCGTGAAATCATGTTGTGGAAATCTTTTCTACAATTCTTATACTACGGAAAAAAGAAGTGGATGAGTGAGTGTAGTGCAAGCTTAACAGGCAAAGTTCCTCGATCCTAACCTCTTCTTCCGGTTTCCTCCGTTTTTTATGATTACGCGAGGAGCTGTACATACTCCACTGAAAAAACGGGAATGTCATACTGAAGAGGAATAAAAGTATTTCGTGTCCAAAGAGGAATGGTTAACCTGCAGCTGTAGCATAGGATGCTACAGCTGTGGCAGAGGTTGCTGCAGCTGTGGTAGAGGTTGCTGCAGCTATAACAGAGGTTGGTACAGATATGGTAGATGCTAACGCAGCGGTGGAAGAAATTACTACAGCAGAGACAGAGGTTGATGCATCTGTGGCCGAGATTATTGCAGCTATGGTAGATGATGCTTTAACTGTTTCAGAGGGAAGTGCAGCTGTAGCATCCCTGTGTTGGTAAATTAGCGACAGAGCTCTGACAGAGTTGAGGTGTTTTAGTCTTCAGCAGGCCCAGGAGGCCTCCCATCTCTCTCTGAACTAGGACGCCTCATATTTTTGGCAGAGCTGGGATGCCTCAAATCTCTGGCAGAGCTGGGACGCTTCTTCAATCTCTGTCAGAGCCAAAATGCCTCCTATCTTTGTCAGCTGTGCGATGCTTCTCATCTCTGACAAGAGTTGAAGAGCATCACACTCGAGCTGCATGCAAATATTCTTGGAAGTAAATGTTTCCGGACCATGAAACTCTTTAATTCACATGGTGAGAGCGAAATAAAAAAACTGGTCTCTTATTCAATAGTTCTGTGCGAGTGCATGATGACAAATAAGCAAAGAAGACCAAAAATATCGAGTACACATAGCAAGCTACATACTGTATTTCTTTAGCTTTAGTGGCGACAAAAGTAGCTTCGCACAAAACAAAACAAAAAAATATTCTCACTATTTGATGCTATGAAGCACAGCTAAAGATCCAATCTATACTATAATAAGAGGGGTGTCTGTCTGTCTGACTGTCGGTCCGAAGCCAGCCGATAGTGTGTGATGGGCCTATTTGTGAGACAAGCTTCATCGACTCCACAATTTCCTGTGTATAAATCCATCAGATTCGAGTAGGAATGAATTTCACGTGAATTCTCAGGAAATAGGAATGTGTGTCATGTGATCTGTCGAACATTATTGTACACTTTTGAGAGGTCGTGTTCACTCGGCCTCATCAACTCTCGAGAGACTGAATTATTTTTTTTTCCTTACGACCTTTCTTTCATTTCGCCTTATTTCTTATTTCAAATAAAGGGGTATGGACTAGTCTGAAATAATTAGTGAACTTTGCTGTTATCAGGTTTTCGTTGCAGGTTTTATTTGGTACCTGACTTATCTCTTGTTCGCCTTTACTCATCAAGACGTGCTTCATCAAGTTCTCGATTTATATTTTTTTCAAGTACCTTGATCTCTCGAACCTCCAAAGTCATTTAAAAAATGAAGACTGACTTTCTCATTCAGCCACACCGCTAATCACACGTTCAAGACCAGTAAAAAAATTGAAAAATACTTTTTTGTGTTGTAGGCTTTGAAAAATTTCTAACTATCGTTCACTCATTGGTAAAGGTAAAGGACAAAGCAGACAAACACTTTCTGTCAAATCAATTACATTAAAAAATCATGATTTGAGTAACTGAACTGCTTACTTGCTGATCAAAATTTTGACACCAGGTCTCAATAAAAATTGAATGTTAAGAAATTTTTGAACTTGACCTCAGTTAGAAATTGTCAGTCACTCTCGGTGTAAGGTGTCACTACGCCCAATGCTAGCAAACTGTTCTCCTTTGATCGTAGTCAGATCGTTGAGCAGCACAAGCAAGGTTCATCACCGTGTGCAATCGCAACTGAGGTTAAGCGCAATAAAAACGGGGTTTGCAAACTCCTGAAAGACCCTGATGGTTATAGTAAAGTAGAACCTAATGGTTATGGTTATCTATCATGTGTGGTTAACTATCATGCATGGTTAACTTTCATGTATGGTTAACTATCATGGATGGTTATCTATCATGATAGGATAATCTTCGAGAATATTAAGGCACTCACTGATGCCGATTGAAGTCTAATAACCATCATACAGTAACTGAGGCAAAGAAAGCTTGAAAAATAATGAGCGTCTGCAAAAGCTTCGTCAACTTCCACGTTACAAAGTAGAAAGTTCAAATTTTGGCACTGAGCAGCAGACATGGGACGATGCAAAGTGGAAGCGAGTTTTGCTCTCTAATAAAAAAAATGCTCTTGGCACTTTTAAAGGCTTCCAACGTTACTATCAGGACAAAGAGTTGTCCCATGAAATATTTTCTGGGTTGTATAGTGGTCAAGGTTCCATCATGATGTGGGGCGCCTTTCCTCCAGATGCGCAGTAAAGCTTCTGGAGGGAAGCGCTTTTTGATATCGCTACAGCGAAATCAAAAAGCGGCTGATTGTGACGGCATGTTGTAGAGAGCTTCCATTGCGATGGAAAACCTTCGTTGGAGGGGTTCTTCCAGCAGGATAATGCAACAATCCACACTGCCCGTCTTAACAAGATTTGTTTCAAAAGAAACATGTTCCTCTTTTGCGTCATCCAAATTGTATTCCAGGTTTTAATCCGATGAAGAACTTTTGGCCATGGATTGTAAGGAAAGTCTGCAGAAATGGATAACAATTCGAAACAGAAAATGAGCTTCGAGAAGCCATCTTCACCGCTTGGAGTTATCTTCCCCTAACCTTATAAGAAACCCTCATTTCAAACCTGGTGCGTAAATTTTTTCAGGTATCAACGATAATGGGGGGATGACTCACAACTAAGTTATTATTTTGCTTCCTCTAATTTTTTTGTACAGAGTTTCTGCCATTTTGATTAACTGGTCTTATATTTTTATTCAGCTGACAAGCAGTTCAGTTGTGTGAAATATGATTTTCTAATTAAGTTGACTAAACTGAATTTGTTTGTCTTCTTCATCCTTTATCATTACCAGTTACAGAAAATATCGGTTAGAAAACTTATAAAGCCTATCCGCACACAATGACATTTTACGATTTTTTAATTAATCCTGAACTTATACAGGAGTGTAAAAAATCATTATTTTCAGTGAGCCATTTGTGAGCCAAATTTAAATTTGAGAACTTATCAGTTGTTTCCATTTGACCAGAATGATTGTCAAACAGAGAGAATCTTCAATGTTTTATTGTAAAAATGCAATGAGTGTGAACATTAGGCTCAAAATATTACTAATGAAATTATATTCTGGATTGTTCCGCAAAGAAAGCGCAAGAAATGCATCTTTAGGCTTTAAGATCAAAAATTTAATATAAAAATAATTATTCATTCAAATAAATGACAATTCATTCATTTAGCGATTTTTAAGGAATGTTCGTTCAATTATTTGTATGAAAATTGATTTATTTATACATTAAAATTAAAAGAAATATGTTTTCATTCATATGTACTACAACATTTTTGGCTTTCTACGCGTACTTAATTTAGCCTCTAGAAACTTATCCGTAATTAATGCATGAATGACTGCCTATTATTTGTTGGATCAAATCAAATAAACAGTTTCATCGCGTACAAATACTTTTTCCCTAACCCTGCACCCATAGGGACTCTCCATAATGCACAACGTAACCCTCACAATGCTTGCGCAACTTCACTGCGATGAGGACATCGAGGTGAGGCACAGCGCGCATTGCCTAACTCCAGGCGCAGCCACTTGAGCCGAAGAGTGAGACTTGCGCCCACCTTGCCGTGCTCTCATCGAGCAGCGCCTGATGCACGGCTCTGCAGCATCTAAAATGTAACGATTTTTGCAGCAGTAATCGTATAAAAAGCTTGTTCCACAGCCTAATTACGCACAAACGATAAAGAGAGGGAAAAACTGCGTAATTGGAACTACCGCTGCAAAAGTGTCAAGAAAAAAAGCCGTCTCGTGCAATTGACATCAGTCTCGCGTTATTTTTGAGCAAGGGATAAAAGAGGAAGGAAACCGGGCCGGTAATAACCCGGACCAGGAGTTCATTGGGGCAAAATTGAGAGTAAGTGGCAACTGGAGAATGCAAACTGGAGCATCAGGCAGAGCGAAGCCATCAACTGTGTGAAGAGGCGTTGTAGGCGGTAGCTGGTGCGCAGCAGGTTTATACACGGCAGTTGATACGCAAAGCTGGTAAGCAGCAGCTGGTATACGATAGCTGTGTGACAAATAAAATGAAAATATAGGACTATGCACATTAGGAGGTAAGGCATATTTAGATTAAAAAAATTAAACGGTTGATTAAAAAACCGTTGGAATCGCTGTGAAGAAGACGTTGTGTTACAAGGCTTGTTTCACCATCAAGGCCTATGCTTGGGAGCATAAGCACAGGCAGCGTGCCTGTTTATACGTTAACTCTGGGTTAATCAGCCAAAGCCATTAAAATGTCCCATAAATTGAAGAAGAAAAATACTAGGCATGCAAGGGAAATAGGTCTCTCCAGGTACGCACGAGCGGAGAAAAAGTAAACGAAATAGGAGTCTACACTGAAGAAATGCGTACTCACTGGAATTTTCNGAAGTGAATTAGAGAAAATAATTACAGTGAAACTACGTCGTGAGCAGGTACGTCGTAAGTAGAAAAAGAGTTCAATGTGCATTGATTAATGTTGTTGTTAAGATAAAAAATGTCAATAATGAAAATCGATCAAATGGCAGAAAAAATGTTCATGAGTATAGAGGTCAATAGATTCACCATCAATAGAATAAGTGAATGCAAATTGATCATAAATTGACAAAAAAATAGGAAAGTAACTAGTGTTAAATTTTTTTACCACAGACATGGCCTGCTCTAATACTTTAACTTTTCAGTATAATTAATGGCAGAAAATCAACAATGTTCACCGGTGGGTTAAGTGGATGCAATTATCAGAATAAACATCATCCCGCTAATGTTGAATCGCTTAAAAATTTTTTCATTCTATCAAGATATACATTCTAAAATATTTCATAAAAGAGAACCAAAATAAAGATTCGCATAAATTTACAATAAAAAGAAAATTCTAATGTTTTGGGAATAGCAAATAGAATGCATTCTGGCTTGCCGGTGGAGGGTCGTACCGTAATGTATCTCCGTTACTTGTCTTTGCTTCTACTACCATCGTTGAAAGAAACATCATCCGAAAAAAATTGGTTTTCTCGGGGTCAAATACGAGAACTGATGTTGGAATGAAAAAAGAATAGAATGAGCATCCAGCGCGGCACTAGGAAGTTGAAAATACTGTGTAATGGATGCTGTCATTGTTCGCCTGGTTCTCTAAACGTGTTTTGCTTTCGTGTTTACCTATGCTGTAATCGATGTTTTTCAAGTCTACGATCCTTCAATATCATATTTTAATGGCAAACATTTGTAATCAGGGAAAGTTATTTGGCCGGTCAACAATAGGACTTCAAGAGTGTCATCGTTGTTGAGTACCAATTTGTAATTGTAAGTTCTCTGCACAGCGGTCTTGTAATAGGATATAATTGTGCGAGCACAATTTTGGGTAAGGATTCAACCGTTTTACGTCTCTATCACAATTAGTGAACAGGACCTGCCTCAAGAACCCAGAAAGCCCATAAGAAAAATGGTCATGAAGTTGTAGTTTATCAGTCAACGAACTTGGTGAATACCCTAATAAATTTTAATTTTTGCTGACTCACTGCAGTGTATTGTTATGTTAATGCACTGTGCATATTTTGGTCATGCAACTTGTGTTAAAATTTGTTTGTTCTGTGGAGGTGTCTACCCTCCAACCCGAGATACTCCAGTCAATGCAATTAACAAAGGGTTAACGCCTCCTGACAGCTGGTACGCAGGAGCAAGTACGCAGGAGCACGTACGCGGCACAAGGTATGCGGTAGCTGGTACGCAGCATCAAGGATGCGCAAGCATACGACCTTACACCCATGAACACGTGTATGAACACGTAAGAACTTCTTAAAGCATGCTTGTAGCACTAACGCGAACATCCAGCTATAACCCACACTGGTAGCAATCACGTGCACCAGCAGCAATAACGCACTCCTGCAACTATAACGCCAACGGTTGCAATAACACCTGCAGAAATTACACATACCTTCAGAAATACCTCACACTGGCAGTAATAACGCTCACTTGCAGCAATACCTCACACTTGCAGCAACACCTCACACTTGCAGCAATAACACACACTGGAAGCAATACCTCACACTTGCAGCAATAACACACACTTGCAGCAATAACGCACACCGACAGCAACAACGCACACCGACAGCAACAACGAACACTTGTAGCAATAACTCATACCTGCAGCAATAGCGCACACCGGTAGTTAAGCCTGTCACAGGTAGATTTCAGGTGTACTCGTCTGCTGTATCTGTCAATTTTCACAACTGATGTATTAGTCATTTGTCTTGTCATTTGTACCATTCAACGAAACAGTTTAGGTGTACTAGTCAATTATATTTGTCAGTTGTAGAATTCAGATGTGCTTGTCAGTTGCACCTGCCAGTTGTTCCTACCAGTTGTCCAGTTTAGGTGTACTTGTCAGTCGTACTTGTCAGTGGTACAGTTCTGTTGCACTTGTCAGTCGTACCTGTCAGCAGCACCAGGAAGCAGTGCAGTTCAGATATACTCGTAAGTTTCACCTGTGATCTGTCCTCTGTCAGTTCCACACATCTATCATCAGTTGCATCTACTAGTGTCATTTGTGATCAGATTCCTTAAAATCGTCTTATCTAAGATTGATTCCATAAAATCGTCTTCGGCTGAGAGGCCAGTCGGCGCTTTATTCATCAGAATCAAGAGCAGTTTGAGTCAAGCACGACGTTTGAGAGTAAGGGTAACCGGGAACGCGTAGATGGAAGACACACGTTCATGAGTATATTAGAACCTAACCTGTTTGCCCATCAGATTGTCACACCAAAGCATACCTTGCGCAATCACTGAACCCACTCAACCTCACCCTCTGACGCCTCACTTCACCGTCTCCCGCCCTTACACACGACGTAGCTTTTCAAGCTTTTCGCTGCTCACCTTTGTGCGTTGTTTGGAAGTTGCGCAGGAGGTACTGCTCGCTGTCCAGCGTCTCAATAGCCGCGTTCGGGTCGCGCACTTCCAGGAATCCTCCACCTCCTGCAGTTGCTCTCCTCGCATCCTTCTTGGGAGTAGTAGGACCACGTCCCCGGGAGTGCTGCTTGGGACCCCTTGGAGGCGTAGGGCTGTGGTCCCTTCTGTGGTCAGGGTGCGCTGCTTGCTTGGGAGGGCGTCTGGCGGAAGCGCACCGACGAAGAGGCACCGGCGAGTCTTCGACAAGACCAGTGTCGTCGCGCGCAAACAAAGAGTCTTCGAGCGCTAGCAACTTACCACAGGAAGGCACCTTACGGAGGAAGGGGTTGTAGGAATCCCCTACCTCAGGGCCCCCTTCCTCTGGGGGTCCAACTCCTGCTTCCTGCGGGCCGACATTTACAGTGGAGCCCGCGCCACTGCCCGCCGCAGATCCAGCATCCTCATCGCCTGTCCTCCGGCGGACGAGAGGACGCGCAGCATTTTTCGAGCTGGGCACCTTGCAGGACTGCGACCTGCGCGCCTGCTGGGCTGCCTTCAGACGAGCCCTGGGGCTGTTGCTCCCACTGCCCAGGGACCCTTCAGAAGACTGCCGGGCCTCCTGAAGCAGAATGCGCCCAGTAATGGACGGCATCGTTTGTTGTTTGTTTTCGCTGTCGTCTTGTGAGGTGTTCACGTCGCCACCGAGCGCACAATGTTCGTCACCGCCCCCGTCGCGGGCGTTATCTGCAGCGGCGCTCAAGGAGCCACTGCGGCTTTTTTCCGCAGCGCGCTCTAGGAGCGAAGCAGCGTCGGCCACTGTCATCATGTATACAAGGGTTCAGCGTAAACAACACCGACGAGTAAACAATGTTCGTAAACTAAAAGGAGCCGCTGCAGGTGTAAACACCTTCGCTGTACAGGCTTCACACGTGCCCACACGGCCGGTACCCTGGCTCAGAGTAAACAAAAGTTGCCTGACGTAGCAACTAGCAGCGGCGGCAGCAACACAACTTCAGACGCAAGACTGAACGTGCCAGCCGGCTCCAACCTCCGTCACAGCCGCCTCGCAGCCAGCCTGCCGCGCAACACCAGCCACTTCTGCCCCCAGCCCTCGTGCCCTCAGCCTGGCCTACCCTCCGCCGCTCTTGCCCTCACCCACTCCTGCACTCACCTACTCATGCCCTCTGCCTCTCTTGCCCGTGGCTAATAGTGCACTCGGCCACTCTTACTTTCAGCCACTCTCACCTTCAGCCACTCTCGCACTCAGTTACCAGTGCCCTCAGCCACTCGTGCCCTCATACATACACTTGATCTCTCAGCCACTCCTGCCTTCAGTCACTTGTGCCCTCAACCACTCTTGCTTGCCGTCACTCGTACCCTCAGTCACTCGTGCCCACTGCCACTCGTGCTTGCCGTCACTCGTACCCTCAGTCACTCGTGCCCACAGCCACTCGTGCTTGCCGTCACTCGTACCCTCAGCCACTCGTGTCCACAGCCACTCGTGCTCGCCGTCACTCGTACCCTCAATCACTCGTGCCCACAGCCACTCGTGCGTGCCGTCACTCGTACCCTCAGCTACTCGTGCCCACAGCCACTCGTGCTCGCCGTCACTCGTACCCTCAGCCACTCGTGCCCACAGCCACTCGTGCCCACAGCCACTCGTGCTTGCCGTCACTCGTACCCTCAGCCACTCGTGCCCACAGCCCCTCGTGCTTGCCG
>JACJUY010007887.1:0-10673 GCA_014220935.1 Platorchestia sp. MABIK
CCCAACCTTTAAATGAAAATAATATTGAAGTCGAAACTGCTGAGTAATTAACAAAAACTCAAAATTTTACATCTCATGAAAAGAGCTTATTTTTGTTAGATATATTCATTCGTTTCTATTTGTCACTGGCGACATTGTGAACTCCCATTCCTAAACTCTCCTTAGAGTATTTGAAATGTGGTAATTGCTAACCCTTTACATATTTTGGAATACCTGCCATTCATAACTTCCGTGAAGAGACCCTTAAAAACTCGAGTATTCCAAGTTATTATGATTAGAGTATCATCGTTGTCAAAGTGCAATATTCTTTCCTTTTGTGTCCTCTTTTTCATTCTCATAAAGTGGGATGGAAGTCTAGTTAAGTACGTGATGGAAAAGGATTGGACGATCAACCCTTATTAGCACGTCATCGAGATGGTAGTTCAATGGTTACCCATTTCGAGTACAATAACTGAATGCCGAAGATTGGGACTGCAATGGATTACTGCACAAGGAACCTGTAGACTCCTTGGTGAAGCAGAAAACATGGCTGGTATCGTACTTCTGGTTTTCATTGTTTGCAGTTATATAACCGACTTTGATCTCAAACCACCTTCAAATTAAATCTTGCACACTTTTTCGTCAGTCGCCCTTCTCAGACATCTGAACATTAAGGAATTATGGCGAATGAAACAAGGTTAATTGCCAAAAAGTTTATTTTTTGTCATGCTGAACTAATTCAAATTAAAAGTGTCATTATATCAAACGAATAGCTTACAAAATTTTGAAAACTCGTACTCGAGCTCCTGCTGGAATCTAAAGAGAAGAAGATACGCCCATCGGGGCCTGATGAACACTAAGCGTCCACCTCACCACTTCAATTTCACTTATCTACGACCACCAGTTTAATTGTCTAACCGAGCAAAAACCTCATCAGCAAATTCTTGGCTAATACAGCCTTGAGAGACAAGCTTATCAATTGTGCTTCTGGGAAAAAATCTCGTGGTTACAAGTAACGCAACTATTTCAGTGTTTACAGCTCCCGACTCAATGAATTCTTCAACGGTAACGGTAGCAAAAACTTTTAATAGCTTAACAGCCTCAAGAGGGCTAAGAACGTTCTTGCTGATGATAGTTTGTATATCATCACCGTCAATTTTACCATCACGAAGAGCTTTCAAAACGTCAGTTTCGTCCGCCCTGTCCTGACGGATTTCAACTATCAACTGTTCCAAAAAACTGAGGGGTGTAGTAGTGGTAGGGTTCGGGTTGCCATCACTGCTTCCCTGAAGACCTAGAGTACCGAGAACGGATCCAAGAATTTGATCAAGAAGGCCTCCAACTTGTCCCAGCAGCTGGGAAAGAACACAGGTAACCAGGTCGCCAACTTGACTAACAGCGCCATCGACTCCACCACCGAGCAGACCACCTGCACCGCCTAGCACACCGCCCAGCAGACCGCCTCCTCCACCGCCAAGGAGAGGACCGAGAAGACCGCTGACGAGGCCACCGAACAGACCGTCACCGCCCAGAAGACCTTCAAGAAGACCACCACCACCTGAGCCACCAAGCAGACCATCGACAAGGCCACCTTGCCCTCCCAGTAGATTGGCAGTGAGGCTACCCAAAAGAGGGTCGGGCTGGGCCACGACAGCCTTGGCCAGCAACAGGAGAGCAATCTGCAAATGACAAATGTGCTTAAAGTTAACAAAATGAAATTTTAAATCAATGCACATAAACTATGGGAGCGATGTAACCTGTTAAGCATTCAAATTTATTCGATTTTGATAACTTAGATGAGTATAGCAACGGTGATATTATTAAAATAAGTTTAGCTTACCATGGAACGCATTTGGATGGGTACAGCAAAAAACTGATGATACTGTCTAAGCCTGAGCTTTTTTATGCACTTAATTCAAGGATGATCTAAGTTATCTAAGTGGTCGAAAATGTTACTAATGAAACTGCAGTAATGATCAGCACAAAAGTGCCTACACCTTCTCACATACCCGTCTTTACCTGAAATATTGTATGCATGAGACAGGATTAATTTATTAAAGAATAATGCACAGTTTTGTGTTATTGTCAAGTTACGTAAGTCCGAGTGAAGGAACAAATGTCAAATGGGAGAACGGATTGTATGTTTCACAAATGAAATTTGATAAAAACTTGATAACTCAAAAAATAACATTGAATTTTGTCAAAATTTCTTAACGTGCAAACCATGATCATTTTGACAACAACGATATAGAAATGTTTCAAAATTATTTCCACACAGTGACCAGGATCATACTCGTTAGTCCAACAGATGAAATGGTAGGTCGCGTAGATCCGGCTGATGTACCCAAAGTGATGCACACCGAATTTCCTGCAGTTATGATGCGTTTAGTAGTGGTGAGAAGAGTGAGTCTTCTCATCAATGCTTATTTTCAAGGCTGTAGTTTGCATTCGGTTCAAGGAAAAACTATTCAACACTGGATTGATGAAATTCATGATGGAAGGCCAAACGAATTTAAAGGAAAAACACGCTTTCATGGAGCAGTAAGTGACCCAAACATGGGCCTCGAACATTCTTTATGATCATCCAGTATTCAATTTATGGCTTTCAAATTCGTCATATTTAAGCTACAATGGATACAGTGCGCGAAATAACTTCAGCCTCTAAATTTGACAACGCGTTAAAAATGGGAATCGATATTTTCCTTAACTAAATCTTCCAGATGTGTATGACAAACAAACATATTCATCCAAATCGTACCAGAAATTATTTAAAACGTTCTTGCACTTGTGCACTTTAAAAACTCATATCAGAGATACGGTGATTAAGCATCCTTAAATTGGTTAGTCTGTCTTGGTTGGTTAGTACGTTTCTCTCTTTCACGCTCTCAAGTGTTCAATGAGGCACATTTGACGTATGAGAATTTATGCATAAAATATATAAATTCGTTCATTTATATATATATTAATTTACAGTCTACCTGACGTTTCATTGTAAAAGGAAAAATTAGCCCCGATCTTGTGAAAAAAATTGCTTATTTCATCCCTCGTTATAAATTGCATTTGCTTGAGCAATAGATTCAATGTCATAACCGCAATAGTTCTGCGCTTGTTCCGAAAGGTGAATGCATTCTTGATATTTTATATCACTTGAATGGTATAAATTACACCCTTCAAATGGATGTGAATTATTGAGATTGTTGTAGATTAGATATATTTCAATTGAGCAAATGATTAGAGGAGATAAGCAGTATTCTCTGGCTACCACAATGCATTTTACTATTTATTGTTTATTCATCTCTGCAAAGATGCCTTCAAAAGTAGCAGCGCTAGTAAAACATTATAGCAGCATCATTATAACGGGTCATTTTCACGTGGAATTTCCTTTTCATAAGCCAGCTCTTCCGATCTAATCGCGATAATTTATGTTGCATTGAGCAAGTTGTATGCAGAGTATGTTCGATAATGTAGGAAAATTATTAAATGAAGTTGATTTTTATTATAGATGAAGTGTTTGAAGAGTATGTTTGGATTAGCAAGAAGAGATAGGATTAGGAATGAGTGGTTAGGGAGCAGACGGGTGTTGTCAAAAACATGAGTAGGCGGGTGGATGANCCGCCCAGCAGACCGCCTCCTCCACCGCCAAGGAGAGGACCGAGAAGACCGCTGACGAGGCCACCGACCAGACCGTCACCGCCCAGAAGACCTTCAAGAAGACCACCACCACCTGAGCCACCAAGCAGACCACCGACAAGGCCACCTTGCCCGCCCAGTAGATTGGCAGTGAGGCTACCCAAAAGAGGGTCGGGCTGGGCCACGACAGCCTTGGCCAGCAACAGGAGAGCAATCTGCAAATGACAAATGTGCTTAAAGTATACAAAATGAAATTTTAAATCAATGCACAGAAACTATTGGAGCGATGTAACCTGTTAAGCATTCAAATTTATTCGATTTTGATAACATAGATGAGTATAGCAACGGTGATATAATTAAAATAAGTTTAGCTTACCATGGAACGCATTTGAACAGGTGCAGCAAAAAACTGATGATACCGTCTAAGCCTGAGCTTTTTTATACACTCAATTCAAGGACGATCTAAGTTATCCAAGTGGTCGATGTTTGTGCCGGAGGTTTGAATCAGATAAGAAGAAACTTCACTTCTGAGTCAGCCATGGACAACGTCGAATGCGACTGAAAACGGTGAAATTTTCATCGTTTCATCGATTTTAACTCTCAACTTTTTAAACTTGAACACGACTTCCAGCAAAAATGGTTTGGAGAAATTGAGAGAAGAAAAAATCTGTGAGTTGAGATACTTCTTTTGTGCGGATAATTTGAAGATCCTCACACAACACGCCCGTCAGTAGAAGTATCCACAGTTAGGGAAAATGTTACTAATGAAACTGCAGTTATGATCAGCACAAAAGTGCCTACACCTTCTCACATCCCCGTCTTTACCTGGAATATTTTATGCTTGAGACAGGATTAATTTATTAAAGAATAATGCACAGTTTTGTGTTATTGTCAAGTTACGTAAGTCCGAGTGAGGGAACAAATGTCAAATGGGAGAACGGATTGTATGTTTCACAAATGAAATTTGATAAAAACTTGATAACTCAAAAAATAAAAATTGAATTTTGTCAAAATTTCTTAACGTGCAAACCATGATCATTTTGACAACAGCGATATAGAAATGTTTCAAAATTATTTCCACACAGTGACCAGGATCATACTCGTTAGTCCAACAGATGAAATGGCAGGTGGCGCAGATCCGGCTGATGTACCCAAAGTGATGCACACCGAATTTCCTGCAGTTATGATGCGTTTAGTAGTGGTGAGAAGAGTGAGTCTTCTCATCAATGCTTATTTTCAAGGCTGTAGTTTGCATTCGGTTCAAGGAAAAACTATTCAACACTGGATTGATGAAATTCATGATGGAAGGCCAAACGAATTAAAGGAAAAACAAGCTTTCATGGAGCAGTAAGTGACCCAAACATGGGCCTCGAACATTCTTTATGATCATCCAGTATTCAATTTATGGCTTTCAAATTTGTCATATTTAAGCTACAATGGATACAGTGCGCGAAATAACTTCAGCCTCTAAATTTGACAACGCGTTAAAAATGGGAATCAATATTTTCCTTAACTAAATCTTCCAGATGTGTATGACAAACAAACATATTCATCCAAATCGTACCAGAAATTATTTAAAACGTTCTTGCACTTTTGCACTTTAAAAACTCATATCAGAGATACGGTGATTAAGCATCCTTAAATTGGTTAGTCTGTCTTGCTTGGTTAGTACGTTTCTCTCTTTCACGCTCTCAAGTGTTCAATGAGGCACATTTGACATATGAGAATTTATACATAAAATATATAAATTCGTTCATTTATAAATATATTAGTTTACAGTCTACCTGACGTTTTATTGTAAAAGGATAAATTAGCCCCGATCTTGTGAAAAAAATTGCTTATTTTATCCCTCGTGATAAATTGCATTTGCTTGAGCAATAGATTCAATGTCATAACCGCAATAGTTCTGCGCTTGTTCCGAAAGGTGAATGCATTCTAGATATTTTATATCAGTTGAATGGTATAAATTACACCCTTCAAATGGATGTGAATTATTCAGATTGTTGTAGATTAGATATATTTCAATTGAGCAAATGATTAGAGGAGATAAGCAGTATTCTCTGGCTACCACAATGCATTTTAATATTTATTGTTTATTCATCTCTGCAAAGATGCCGTCAAAAGTAGCAGCGTTAGTAAAACATTATAACAGCATCATTATTACGGGTCATTTTCACGTGGAATTTCCTTTTCATAAGCCAGCTCTTCCGATCTAATCGCGATAACTTACGCTGCAATGAGCAAGTTGTATGCATAGTATGTTCGATAATGTAGGAAAATTATTAAATTAAGTTGATTTTTATTATAGATGAAGTGTTTGAAGAGCATGTTTGGATTAGCAAGAAGAGAAAGGATTAGGAATGAGTGGTTAGGGAGCAGACGGGTGTTGTCAAAAACATGAGTAGGCGGGTGGATGAAAGAGTGCTTGAATGGTTTGGGCATGTTGAAAGAATGAGTGTTGAGCGGCTGGTAAAAAAGATTTACTTGTCGGAGGTGAGTGGTATTAGCTTAGAGCGAGAGCGCGAGCGTGGATGAGTTGGATAGATGGGGTGAAACGTGCATTGTATGAGAGGGGTCTGACTGTGGACGTGGCGAAATGGATGATTGCGGACAGAAGTGAGTGGAAGCAGTGTATAAGGATGTAATTATTTGACGCAGTCACTGCAAGCCTGCCAGCATATGATGGGGTATTGTGTCTTGTCATGTGTGTAGGGAGGCTGCACACAAATGAAGCGGTCGGGGTAAACCAGCTATGGCTGTCGGGCCTGACTGTGGAAAAGGGTTGTGATGAGCTGCTATTGATCCGGGCAGTTCTGGTGCGGCCTGTGCTGCCTCTCTCGCCTTCTAGTGACTAAGGATGAATGATTGTTGCTTGCTGTCAGCTACCCTCCAGAATGGAGGAAATGCCTGGTATATGTATGTATGATTTTTATACAAATATCATTAGACTCTAATCAGAACAGCTCTTTCATCTCCTGTTTCACTCCGAAACCTAGCGATGTACTCGTGCGATGTGCCTGTGCGTAGGTGAGAAAACAGAGGTTCAAGGTGGCTTCGATTCCAGATGAAGTTGTTCGATCGCGTATCCATGCCACGAACACAATCGTTTGACTTCAGAGCAATGGAGTAAAATCAAAGCATGTAACAATTAACAGTGCGTGTTATGGTCCAGGGAAGGATCTGGCACTGTGCATAAATTAAACTGTTTATAATTCATAAATGTGCACTGATGTCTGTCAGAACTCATGACCAGTTTATATAGATCTCCTGCTTGTCTATGGCCTCCAAGGATGAATGCTAATTCGATGAGCGAACTGTCCTAAAGACGTCACTCACTGGACTGAATGCTCCTGTCTACAAGTGACTTCTTTTTTCAATTGCGATTCATCCTTCAATGCAATAATACACCGTTTCCAACTTACGGACTTGCCTGCCAGATTGACCGCTTGGTCTCTCCGTCTCTGCTGAGCGCCCTGTAGACTGGATACCTGAACACTGCACAGCAGCTGCAAATTTGTGTTTACTTTTGAGAGTGTAAAATCAGTCGTAATGGCCCTCAGACAAAAATGATGGAAACAAGTGTAGGGAAACGCAGAGTTACCAGCTAACGAAATGCACACTTGAAATTATAGCGAAGATCAAATCTTGCTGTCGATGTTCGAGCCGTGAACGGAGCGAAGAGGAAAACAGTGAGCAGTCCTTCTAGAATTCCATCTCGAGTTCTACACATAAGCGTGGAACCGAAATTTCACCGAAATTCAGCATGGAAAGAAAGATTTTTAGTGTTTCACTGGATATATCGAACGAACAGAAAGAAACGAGAGAGAATCGCAGAAGGTTTCATCATTATCACGAAATGTATCCCAGTTTGAAAATTTCCTCAAAAGTTAATTGCCCGGCTGTTAGTTGCTTGATTTGTTCGTCTCTGCTTCAGTACACTGGACCCTAATTATTAAATATGTTATTGGAAATTTTACTTTTTTAACTGCCAATGATGTCGATTACATGAACAAAAATTAGTTCACAAGTTCTTCGTACGGCGAAATGACAGAATCAGAAAATGTACTGACAAGTATTTAAACAGGTCATCTGAAAACAGTTTTTAAATACGAAACTGCCATTACTGAAAATTGATGACTGCCTTGTTTAGCGGTTGCGCATGCACTTGTAAAATCATAAAAACGAATTATTTAAAGACTGAACTCACTGAACACCAAATCATTTGAAAACCAAAGAGGTATGAACTAGACTCATAATAATACACAATCCCGATAATTAAGCCGAGAACACAGCTGTAACGTTTGACATTCGTCAGTCAGTTCTATACATCAAAACATTGACCTGCAGATCTATTTGTGTTCGCAATATTAGGACGGACGCGGAATCATCGTAATGAACTAATTTGAACCTTGTAACATTTTGTTTCAAATAATTTTTGTCGATACACTTAAAAATGAGCAATACTAAATATCAAATTGCTTTGGAAACCTATTCGAAACATAGCAAACTATTCATTTCACTAAAACCTTTGATAAGCTAAATCGGAAAACAGAGTGCTAAGCAGTATAGTTTGTAATGGAAATTAAAATATATTATCTCTAAATTATTTAGTTTGTCAGGTCGCCGAACAGACGAATATCAAAACTTTGGTAGAACACAAAAGGTGAGTTCGTTTGGATAAAATAAAACGCAAACTTTTAAACAGCTAGTGTCCAATTTGGATCATCAAAATCAACTTATATCTTGTATTCAATTAATTGAGTGCAAAATACACCGGAATTTGGAGTCAGAAATTAAGACTTTCTTAGAATTCAGATCGAAGAACAGTGGATCGCCATTTTTCGCTTGATGGCCAAAATATAACAAAACGGATTCCTGCCATTGATTTTTCCCAGTCTGAACGATTATTTCGTAGAAGAACTTAGTTGAATAATAGAAGCAAGCGTAATATATAATAAACTTGTAACTAGTTTTTCTACTGTGGAAAAAACAAAATTTTTGCTTCAGACCAAATTATTATATTGTTCCAGTCTTACTTAATCCTTCAGTTTCGTACGACTTTTAACTTACGTGAGTTTTTCAGTTCACCGCGAGAGTCGCTGGCAACTGCGCAGCCAACACGATTGACGTCATTGGATATTGACGAAGCTGAGGCGCAGCGTACTGACTTGTTTGTCAAGCTGAGTCAGACCTTTCAGAAGGCGTTCAGCCTGGGTAATTAGTTTGCAAAGTTGTTTACCTCGTTTCTCCGAATTTGCAAGGCTCAAACAACGTGTGAACTGTGCAGATGATAGCGATAGCCAATTAAGAGCAGTTCCAAATACGCCATCAGATATGCATGTTTTGAAACGAAACAAACTTGGAAAGTAAAAAGGAGAGAATTAAAACTCAGGGTTGAGGAGTGGGAATCGGGAGTCGGAGTCGCATGTTTTAGAGTGGAGTCGGAGTCGCTTTTTGAGAATGTGGGGGAGTCGGAGTAGGAGTCGTTCATTCGGAAGTGGTGGAGTCAAATTTGGAGTCGCTATTTTTTGGTGTCTTCGATTCTTTTTTGCTTAAAATTGTTTACAGTTGTTCAAACCGAAATTAAACAAAACTCAGTTAAAATACTTTGCTGAAAGGCTAAAAACAAGCAATTTTTTTTGTTGCTTTATTTGTTCGAGGTTCGAAACAGCGTTTTTATACCTATTACCTAATACTGACACTAATATCTTGTTATTGTGGGTCCGCACACATATATATATGAGATGCCTACGAGTGCGAAATCTAACTTTTCTACAGGAGCAATAATGCATGTTTTACAGTTAAAAAGCCAGGAACAGTAATTGAAAACGTCGCAAATTCATTCTGTTTATTTCTGTTTTGCTCATTTCCCCTTCAATTAATACACAGGATGTAGAAACTAGTAGTAAATGTGTTGCCAGTGACTTGCAGAACTGCTCAGCTGATGTACCCAATACATTGTGCTCACATCAGAGTGGTACCTCTGTTCGCTCTTAATGTGTCTATATTCTTTAATAGTGGTTCCCTAGTCTATCTTTTGGTTATGCTTTGATGTATGGATTGATAATGACTAGTCATTGCAGAAACCTAAAGTTATGCTGTGATCGTAAATATATCTAGTCTTTAGGTTGTGAGATACTGATAATGACTAGTCGTTACGAAACCTGAAGCCACGGTCTAAGACATGATGACTTCTAGTTTTCAGGTTATGTTATCGCTATTGATAATGAAAATTGAGTTAGCATATTCTGATGGTAATAACTGGAATATTAGTTAATTTTTTTCAGTAACCTATGTTCCTATGTACTTCAAATTGATCTCTTTTACGCCCTTGCCTTTACGTAATGTTAACATGTATTAATAATAAAAATTTCTGCTCATTTCTAAAGTCATTCCTTGAATATTGTTTGGTTCTTTAAGTGGTATGTTACATTTCACCATTTCATTAACATGTTTAATTTTAACTGGAATAGTATCTATTTCTCGGCATTATATAATTAATTACTTCTTCTGAAGGAAAATTTGGCAATGTTATAAGGTAATCAGTATAGGTATTGGGATACATGAAAAATAAAATAAAATACAATGTAAACGAGCTGCAGTGAAAGAAATAACACAGTACTTGCAAAAAACTTCACCTAGTCACACACAAGTTGTAACTAAAAGCAATGCTCCATCTCAGCTTCAATGATTGTTGCATTTATGCGGTAGTACAAATTTTCTTGCTGAAAACGCTCCAAATTGCACCAAATATACAAAATGAAAAGAACATGGGTGCTTAATAAAATAAAAAAGTGTCAAATACATAGTAAAAAGTCAAACGAGAATAAAAGACATTATCCTGCTACACATAAAGAAGCTAAAATTGGCTTTTATTCTTAAACAAAACGTTCTGAAAACGTCAGGCGCTTGCGACGAAAGTAGAACAACTTTTGCCTATTACAGCCGAGATATAACATAGTGTTGAGCAATAATATGACACTTTTTCTGCATTGTTACCCTGCAGAGTGTATGTAGATACAGGGAAGAAAAGACAGTGTGCAAATATTGCCTACCTTATCAAC
>JACJUY010007888.1:0-40986 GCA_014220935.1 Platorchestia sp. MABIK
GGAGAGAGTGCAGAGATGAAGGGAGAGAGTGCAGAGATGAATGAAGAGAGTGCAGAAATGAAGGGAGAGTACAGAAAGATCCAACAACAAGAACAAGATCCAACAAGAACAAGATCCAACAACAAGAACAAGATCTAACAACAAGAACAAGATCCAACAACAAGAACAAGATCCAACAACAAGAACAAGATCCAACAACAAGAACAAGATCTAACAACAAGAACAAGATCCAACAACATTAAATCATAAAGTGTCTGACAAAACCATCCATGAACTGACGCTCAGTAACAAAACAGGAAAATTTCATTTCAGCAAAAAGAAGGGTTACGTAACTTTCAGCTCGCGACCTTACATATACCCCCTGGGAGTGCTAATTTCCATAGTTACATTAGTTGTATCCCCCTAAACAGCACTATCAAATCATCTTCAGGGTACAAAAGGCGTTGTCAATTTGGTTTCAATAGCAATAATTACCAACAAATCAGTGTGAGGTTAGAATTAGTCAGATCAGATTACTTTCCGATTGCAAAAAGATCAGATGACTTTCAGATAACGAACAGTAATTTCAAAGTAGCTCCAAGAAATAATCAATGCAATGAAATTCCACCTAATTCCGGAAACTGAAGGCGTCCAAAGTCTCCGATGACCGCTTCAAGAATACTTTGCCGTCGTATTTCCTCGTATTATAGTGTGACTGCGATGTCGAACTGGGCCTGAACAGCCCGATACTAGCATGGCAACTTACTGAATTGAAGGCAGAAGAAGAAGTAGTAGTCCGCAAGATCATTTCGGACGTAGGCAATGCCAAAATTAGAGAGAGCACGAAAAATATGGTGAACGGCAAAATTAGTGAACACACAGTGAGAGTGAATGCCAAAATTAGAATGGCCACCAAAATTAGAGTGAACTGTAAACTTAGAATGAACACCAAAATGAGAGTGAACACAAAAATGAGAGTTAATTTAAGAATTAGAGTTTCTGGCTATCCATAATTCGCTTTTAACTCCAGCTATTCTAAACGCAGATAGTTGAAACACAGTGGACAGTTTTCATCTCTAAGTCCTTATGGTGCGTTGAAGAAGTATTCCCTTTGAGAAACCCTCACTAGGGATGTGGAAAAAAATTACTTCGAAATGCATCAGCCGAAGAACGAACATAAGATTCCTTAGCTTTAAATTAGTATCCCTTAAAGTATCCTACGACCTTGGACGGCATTTTAAATGACAAGGGATCTATTACTAGGGGAACTGATGTAGTGAATGTTTTCCTTCAAATTCTCATACTCGAGATATTTATATCTATCTCATTCAAAATACAAATTCTATTCTTACGAAAGTTAAGTTATCCTTATTTGTCTCAACGTAAAAATTTCAAATAACGAATACAAAATAGCACACCTGGTGCTTGTGTACAACGTTGGATGTGATCATCCCATTTAACCTCTTTAACGAGCTCAACATCAGGGTTCCTGAAAGCGAAAATATTTTCGATGACTAGCTTTCACTTTCCAAAATTTTCAATTATCCCTCTGCGTGCATTTCACCCCCATCAGCCCAGATGGTCAAAGCATAGAAGAACTGAAAGGGACTTCGATAGAAAACTCCAAGTAAATGAGGTAACTTTTGCGCATGCGCGAGTTTTACTGAAAAAAAGATAACATATTTTGAACATGGACGGGAATTGGTAAAGAAAACACTATCTAAATGAATAATTACTACCAAGTACTGATAATTACTAACAAGTACTGATAATTACTAATAAGTACTGATAATTACTAACACGTACTCATAATTACTAGCAAGTACTCAAATTACTAGCAAGTACTTATAATTACTAACAAGTTCTTTTCAATTTTTTTAATTAAAGTTAATGTAAAAAATATTGTCACATCAAATAATAATCATACTTAGGGAATGTATATGCATTTAAATAATTGGAAAGTGGCCAAATCATGAAATGATCTCTCATTTATAGTTTGTATGACCTAGCAAATTTGCTAAAAATATATTTTACAATGGTTTTTCACAGATAATGTAAATGAGCTTCCATTAATGAACATACCTCAAATCCCTTAATTCAAATTAGCTACCAATAATACATATTAACGTTGTTAAATACAGATAATTGAATAGATAATTATAAGAACACGAACCAACCATGAGCGCAGCAATGTTTAATAATTGTCCACAGATACTTTGCGCGACACCATCTCTAACATTGTCTTCTTAATGTCAAAGTGTGATCTCCGAATTATCCTCGAAAATAAGAGTTTAGAAATACTTGTTACCACTTTGATTTACTGTTTTGCAGAGCACTGAAGATGCATTTTTATGGTGCGAAACGTTTGTTTTTATCATGATATTCCTAGCTACGTTGGTTTTCCTTGTCACCCTAAAAGTGAAATGTCCTAGAAATCGGCCTATTTCATTTACCATCTCTTGGTACGCGAGACGTTCTGTGCAGCCCCGGTGTTGGGTCCATTGCTATGATCTACTCTGCGCTGCAATGAATGGCAACACTTGTGACAATCAACAGCAGATGCTTCAACACTGGCAGTCCTTGCTTTGGGATTCCAAGTTTAACAGGTTGATATATGTGGCAAAACGACTTTAAAAAAATTTGATACGTTGATGATTGGATAACTCAAGTTTTTATTATGATAACGCCAAATAAACAAGCTATCCTCTTAGACACAGCGGTATATGTAGCCTTTTTGTAATTTTAATAGTATATTAGAATAATATTCTGTACAACCTATGGAAGAAAATATCGTTGACCCCTAAAGTCATTTCATTGTTCTACACAAATTAGTACAATGAACATGAAGTAACTTCAAGCAGAAAACTTTGTCCCTCATACGTGCCGGGTTCAGTGAATGACGAATTCTATATATTCTAATAAGGAAAACCAGCTTTGCATAAATTCTGCAGCCAGGTAAAAACGCACTATTTTTTTTAAGGCTTTAAGAGCAAGAAGGCGTTGAGATAAAACATCTCTTCTCGTGAAAACAGAAAACACTTCCTTTAAGAATTAAGCCATTGGACTATGCTAGGATACCATCAGTTACAAACAGAATAACGCTAATACATGCATATAACATATGGAATTCCATCGATATTCCTATGATAGAAGCAAGCGCATGTGCTCTAGAAGACTCCAGCTGAAAGGAAATAAACAAACGGAAAACAAGATAAAAAGATAGTTAAGAACAACCTAAACTTTAAACTACGAAAAGCGATGATCAACTTACCGTATCACATTACTGTACAGCAAGGAAAGTAAACCATATTTGTCGTGTGACACTCGTCCTATCCTACGGACGGAGAAAAGTGCAAAGGTGGGATGCACGGGGCTACGACACACACATCCGACTACAGCAACAGCCAACCAACAACTGAGTCTGCTTGACTACAGAGACCAAGACTCTCGGTCTCTGGCTGAGTTCAAAGACACCGATGGAAGCACGAGAGCAAGGACTTCTTGCTCCGTATGGAGAGCTTGCTTTTAGGATGCAGAACAAAATTCGTGGGCCCCATACCTGTTCGTGTCGACCGTAGGCGCCTACACGGATTGCGCGTGGTCAGTTCGCAGTAACGCGGGCTAAACATGGAAAATTATTTCCTGGTTAATATAAAACTGCTTTATAACTTGGCGTTACTTGCAATTTTAGCATAAAAAATTCACGAAAACTTCGAAATAACTCGCACTTTAAAAAGCTGTCCAGCTTCGAATATAATGATCCCAGACACAACTTTATCAGACGTATTGCTTGGCATCAAATACTCGAAATCAACATTTGCTTTGAACCTTCTTACGTGGAAACTCATTTAAGGCACAGGAACTTATTTTTTTTGGCGAGCTTAATATTGTGAAAACTCTCAGGTATTTCAATATTTATAACAAAAGTTACATTCTTCAAACACTTTAAAATTCAACGAAGTGTAACTATTGTTCAGGCAATAAATATACGATCCTCTATCAGCATTCAACAAACACTGGTGGTGAGCATCACACTAATTTAAATACAAAGAACATTCAAAATTTAAGTCCTCATTTATGAGCAACGATTTCAGATGTTTGAGCTACAAATACCAAAAGAGTGTATATTTTTATTCTAGATTATCTGGACTGAGGATGAATGGAAGCTGTTTCGTAGTTCGCCATACAAGCTTCAAACTTGGGAAAATTGATTTAAGTTCAAGATTCTGAAGTGGAGTTTTTTTATTGCCTCATGCATACCTTTTTTCCACAGCACCCAACGTTTCATTCTTTTACGATTTACTAATTTAATACATGCTCACAAAATTCTTGGCGAGAAAATCGTCATTATGAGTAATGAGATTTGTTATTAATTACAGACAATCGCCGTCCTGCATTACCATAACATGAAATTCCATCGTGGAATAAATTATGCGGTTTTAAATGAACTTTCTCTCTCTAAACAAGAGCTTAGGCAAGGTTGATGCTATCGGTCAATTAATTAAATTAATTAAAAAGAGGGAATTAACCGTAGAAAATCCTTCTTCGATTTTATCAAAACACTCTACTTTTGATCAGATCTATTTAATTTCAGTATTTATTAATTTCAATGACATGAAAAGTTTCATCTAAGTAAACCATCAAAAGTAAGTATTTTCAAATTTTATTTTGTGAGATTTTGATATCATCGAAAGGTTCAACCCTCACGATAAGAAATAATGTACCAAAAAAGGTTCGGTATTCGTGTTTTCCGCCAAAAACAACAAAATGTGTGGTTGTACCTGCCACATGCCCCAGAATTTGAAAAAAAAATAACGACAATCGTTCTCATTTCCTATGCATGCGATCTTCATTACACATGTTTGTATTTTTTAGATGTATTTTTTTCGGGATCAAACCGCCTTTTTCAAAATCAATGAGAGTCACTTATTTCATTGATTTGAAGAACACTCTGTAGATATAGTAACTGAAAAAAGTTCATGCACTTCAATGCCTTCCGTAATGAGAGCTTGGAATTTTCCCAGTATGTCTAAGTTACACAACATTGAACAGACTTCTGTATGAAATGTTCTGCACTCATAACTGTTCACCACATTCTACGTTAATTTTCAAGGTATAATAAAGGCAATATATAAAATAGCTTATGTTTGAGTATGTGTCAATATTTTTCAAGTCCCTGATAAGCATGCATCACAGTACGCGTTCAATAATAAATGGCACACAGCAAAAAGAAATGCAATCAGTTAACGTTAACTCTACTTTCCATCTAAAGCGAGACTTGACATCTGAACTGATATATTATTTCATTTACGTCACTGCGACACAACGAGTGCTAAATTTATCGACTCGCCGGACACTTACTCGATATCCGACCCGATGTCGGGCTTCCTGCCCCCCTGCAGCTGCTGCTATGGAAACCTGAGAAATATGGCTGGAAATTCGATTTTTTTTGGCAATTACGTAAGTAACAAGTGCCAGAAATTAAATGTTCCTTTTCGCTTTTTAAATTAGTTTCACTAGATTGAAATATTGATGTTTGCTATTTTCAACAGTGCTCACTACATTTGACTCTAAATTTGAGTTGAACATTAAACTTCAATTTTACCTGCCGCTGTCAAAGTGTTTAAGAGGAAGTTGTTTGTCAACGAGTACACCATCTGACGAGCACGCCATTTGTCACAGAGTACTCTGTGCTGTAAAGTATACGCCGATTGCTGAAGAGTACACTGTTTTTATAGAGTGAACTGTTTATTAGAGCATGTGCTGTGTGTCAAAGAAAACACTATGTATTTTTTTGTGAACACGAGTGCTTGTTGCGATTGGCTGATATGAAGGACAAACTGGTGCGATGATTACGGAACATTAATTGCATGATAATTTGAACAAATAATGACAATTTAAAATTGGAACCTTCGGAAACATGAGCACGGCAAAAATGACGGGAATCATTCACTTTTCCAACGCATACAAACTTCGTTACACGTATTCGTTTTGTTCGACTTACATTGGCCGGGTTCGAACCGATTTTTTCAAATAAATGAAAGTCACTAATTTCATTAGGTGAAAAATTACAGTCAAGATCAGGTCTCGCTTCAATCAATGAATATCTGCTCTCTTCCCAAAAAACGCACATCGACACTAACTCGAGCCCGAAAATCTTCTTCACGTTATTTTTTAACTTTTTCGGAGCCCGATTTATGCAAAGCTGCATAATGCGTCGGATTAGCGATAATTAGGCCTCCATGAACATAAAATCTTGCCGCCTGCCATGCGAGAGATTCATGTTCGCAGCTCAAAACTGGATTTTACGACGTAAACTCCTCAGACTTGTGTTCCACTGGATCGCCTTTTCTATTTCATGTCAGACGTGACACAATTGACTCTTGTACAGGGTGGCGCATAAGTAACGCACCCTTTTAAAAAATTAATAATAAATAAACTATGAAAGATTTAACGATAGGGTTAATTGTGAGCGATAGAGGAACTCTTAAAGCTTATTGACATGGCGTATCCTGTCTCCAGATACCCAGTGTATATTGCGGTAATAAATCTTCAAAATTTACCATCAAAAGGGTGCGTTACTTATGCGCCACCCTGTATAGCATTCAGGACTTGTTTATCTCAACTGTAGGTGGTCGCGACTTCATTGTTATTATCGTGAGTTAGATTTTCTCAGGTTTTTGCTGTCAAAGATTTTGGAATCAATATAACACCTCACGAGTATAGTGTCAACCAAACTAGACATTAGGAACCTGAGCATAAGTTAATTACTTGATTCGAGCAGTAATATCTAAATTTCCATCAAAAAAGATTTTGAAACTGAATGCTAGCATAATGAGTGAGTGTATTTTAAATTTCGCTTGGAAAAAATGTGTTATAAATGACAAATTTCATTTCCTTTCCATTATGTCAAAAAACAAAGCCCCTCCACACGCAGACGTGTGTGTCACTTCAATATCATGCACACGTGAAATTGTCAGAATTTACTGACATTATCGTTTGAACTCGCAGCATTGAACCGTTAGATCACCGGTTTTGATTTTGACCTAAAGCGTAAGACATCATGCGAAAAAAAGAAATTTCTGAGTTCTCTATTGAATGCTGTCAATCGAAAGTGTTTAATGAAATGGTAATTCTAACTAGAACGCAAATAATACTACGAACAGCTTCGCATACTCAACTAGTTTATTGCATGCAGCATACGGGCAATTCCATTATTTATTATGAAATACCAGGAGGAGTAAGAGGTCAATAAATGCTCAGGAACACAAGCTCCATAATTTTATTATAGAATTATCCACGTTCAACAAAAAATTCTGAACACTATATAAAGCAAAACTTGTCAATAGCAACAAGAATTTCAAGCTGTTCTAAAGGCTGTGATATTCTTTAGCGATCTCGTAGCTAAAATTTTGAATGTATAACTTTATCTCCCTATTATATGTGACCTACAGCTAACAAATAGTATGAAATACGTTCAATTTCTACACATGGACAACTGCACATTGAAAACAATGTAAATCTCACCACAATTTAGATTTCACTCTAACTTTTTAGACTGATTTCTGTCTCGATTGTGATTAATATGTGACCGTAACGTTTCTCAATACAAGCGCGACAGGAAGCTTTGCCTCTAGAGCTGAAACAACCGAAAGCGACCTTTTGTTTTGGTGGTCTATGAACAAATCTCTTGTTCCATTCCAAACCAAACAGAAAATTCACAAGAATTTAAACAAACAGACTGCGTGTGTGTACAAGTTTCTTTTAATTTTGAAGGTCAAGTAGCTATGTTGAATCTAATCTAATTAGCCCATTGAAACCAGAGCCTTGCACTGAGGAATAAATTTACACGACATCTCCTCCTTGAAATAAAGCAGAGATGTGTTTATGAAGCCGAGAGATGTTGATCAGTCTGTTTTAGCACGCGAATTAAAATTCTGGTCGACGGAACACAAAGACCACATCATACTGTAGCGGAGACCCCGCAGTGACACTCTGTGCCTTTGATCGGCTTTTTAGTCCATTAGAACGGGTTCGTTTGATGGAGGAGTGCTAAATTCCTCACTTTCATCAAAGGCTCATCTCATTACAAGGCCGTGTCGCACCCCCTGCCCTGATGAGGCTTCAGTACAGAGTTACACCGCCATGCCATCCGCCATGGGTTGAAAACACGCCGCGAAATTATGGTAGACGATGTCAAATTGACTCCTTAGACACACACTTAGAGTTCATGCGAAGTAAAAATGGCAGCATAACGAAATACAGCACTGTAGTATGATTTCATAATTGTATTCAAGTCGAGAATCATGTGTTATGATAAAAAGACAAGATAATTTGGACGGCAATTACGGTATTGATCCACGAAAGCTGATGTACATTCGTAAATCAAGCTAATTATTGTGGCGAAGAGCACCATTCGATAAAAATGATTTTGTATACATATAAAGTTAAACAACAAAAAAGAGAAAAAGGAGTCAATAAACCAGCTAACAATGAAAAATCAACGCAACTTCACTTTCTAATGACATCACATCAATACAAAATGTTATTGTCGAATGATTCAAAGAACCCACGCGAGAAACTTGGAACTGGATTTTCGAACCATTTTCGTGGGGGAATTCAGTTTTGTATACTTTCCGGAGTGGATTAGACTCTGTTCCGTTATACAGCACTCAGCAATAGTTACGTTTACTTGACAGAACTTACGCTACAAGCCGTCGTTCTTGGCTCAAATCGTTCAAAAATATCGCCATTTGTACTGGAAATGACGTCAAACCAATATCTCTGCCGAGTTCAAAGGGGGTTTACTTGAAACTTCGTCACCAAGTATTTGAGGCACTCAAAGTTTTTCGAATATTTTGAAAAAAAAACATCAATTTACCGCAGCCTCGAGTGGAACCTTGTCAGTGTTGTGAGCAAAACTTTGCGAATCTTCATATATTTGTACATTCTTCTATGTTTGTAAATGAAAACCGATTTTGGTTACATTTTTATTAGCAAACTTTTCGTATCCAAAGAATATCAGCTAAGTTAAGGCTGGCAAAAAAATTATCAGCCGAGAGCCTGTTACAGTAAAGTTAAAGATGTTTTTTTTAATTGTGTCGTAGAAAATTTAGCACTTTTCTAATTCCTAAAATTTACTTAAAAAGTCTGCTGTTTGAGACTCGAGGGACGCGAATGAAATTCCTTGCGTAAAACACATTGGAGTCTCGCATGATCTACATTCACGAATTAGAAACTTCATTCTAACGCTCAGAAATATTTTTCTTTCACATTTGTATAGCTACTCGCAAAAAAAAGATCTAACGAGAGAGCTCCAGTCTAGTGTGCATTCAGCATTTCCCAATTCCTGGTTGGTACTAACCTGCAGCTCCTTATGGCTTTTATTATGCGTTTTTAAGTAATGCACGCAATTACAGCCTTCTGTGCAGGTTCATTTTGTGGAGAATTTTAGATACACGTGTACACAAGCTATTCGTAAAATGTTTGTTACTAAATAATACTGTTTAGGTATTGAAGCCTCATGCAGGATTGTGTGTCTGAGGTAGAGAAGTAATTACGTGACGAAGTGATTCTGCATTTTTGAAAACGAATTAAAAATTCTGAATCACGCGAGACAGAAAAAAATATATCCCAGGCATTTTAGGAGTTTTCTCAATTTAGCCAAATCATTTCATTTTCATATATATATGATAAACATGTTACTTCGGCAGCTTCGAATAATCAGTAATAAATATCCACTATTTTCACTTGCACTCTTTCAGTAGAAATTAAACTCAAAAGTTGATTTGCGGTGGACATGACATCGTCACTCATAAATCCACAAACTAAACAACTACTCCAAATAATGAGAAAAACAGTGGTGCAGTTCAGTTAGCTGCTTTATGCGAACACTGTATTTCCATTCAAGTATCCGAGAAGTTAGTAAGACTTTCATTTTCAGTAAATCCCCACGAATATCGCAACATTTCAGTTGAGATATTTTGAAGGCGAATAGTCTGGAATATTTAACCGCTCCGCTGCATTTGGAAGGAGAATTTCTAATCTGACACGAGAAGCGGGACGAATATTTTCCTGCGCGAACATTCTGTAAAATTTCACACAGCGACGGGATAAAATAGCAGAACAATTTCTACTGAGTGCAGAAATTCCCGCAGCTGCTCAGCAGTCCGAGCACGACTACGGCCGCGTCTTTTAAAAATCCACAAGGCTTCTGGTGATGAATCATGCATGCAGGCGCTAATGATAGCCATATGCTCCATCTTGAACGACTGATTCGCCCATGAAAATCCAACAGTGATCTCATTATCGGGTCTTGTGCGTTTGAAAGTCATGCTATGTACATTATTCTAAATTCCAGAAGATGCGAGAAGCTTCGCGATAGCTAAGAGATGATAGGTATAAAAGGATATTATAGGTGCATAAAAGCATCTCTTGCGAACAAAGGAAGATCATCGACGGGCTCCGGGTGTAGCCGGACCAGATGCAGACTTGAACAAGGACAGTTTCACTCCTCAGGAAATATTCACGTCATGAACGAAGTGTTTCTCAGTGCAAGTTTTCTTCCTTACACTTGTGTCATCTTCCATGAATTTGTTCAAAAATGCTTGGATTTCTCGTTTTTTCACTTAATTTTCACTTAATTTTTGAACAGAGGAACTTTCTCTCTCTCTCTTTAAATTCATTCATTAGCTTTTGGAAGAATTTTTTTTGATTCATGAGGAATTTAAATCTCGTTTTCAAATATAAAGTTCAGTCATTAGGTATTGTACTAATCATGATAATATTAAGAATTTTTCTAAGACATGTAAATTTTCTCATCTATTTGGCGCCAAAGGGATTCCCGAGGTGCGTTTGACAGAAGAGATTGCTGGCCTCTCCAACTATGTAACGAAAATACGGATCTTAACATTCATCAACAGAGAGTAACGCACAAGAAATTTGCCCTCTGATTTTCATTCTAGAGCATTTCCCTCCACTTAGAGCTCCTAATACTAAATGAAATAATATACTAACACTAACTAATAATAAATACGTAATTAAACTCACTTATACTAAATGTAAAACTGACACAACCGTCAGTAATTAAGCAAGTAAAATTTTCTCATGCGATGGAATCTCTGGTAGTAGAAATGAGCTTTTTATATTGCTGCTAATATTTTGAGTTCGTTAGCGCTCGCACCGGTGTCTGTGTTCATATTTGAGCTCATCAAATGTTGGCTGTCGGATTTTACAGGACATTTTATATTAACATTTAAGCATGTATGCGCTTGATACCATGAATGTTTTTAAGCCCTTGGAACATAGCGTTTCGACATGTAATGATGCATCCGTGGTGAAAACTCTACTTCAATTGTGAGTTTTTTCTATACACACAGCTCCATTTTTAGTGTTTTTTATATTGAAGAAAGATCAAAGTTCTAAATAATCCTTGATTCTTGAGATAATGAACATTGATACACAGAGAAATGCAACCTTGCTCAACAACATGTTAACTTCATGCTATTTCACATTTAGATGTCATTCGTTAAACCTAAAGTTCTAGAATTAAATTAACTTATTTACAAGTATTAATCATTGGGTCAAAAAATTTCGACTCCTTGGAAATCTCTTTCACATAATAAATGGTTTCTCGCCGAAGGGTTTTTTCACACAACGACTTCCCTTTCCTAATTTGAATTCCTGATTTTTCTGACTTCAATTCCTGACTTTCTTTACTTGAATTTCCTGACTTTCCTGACTTGAATTCCTGACTTTCCTGGCTTGACTTCCTAACTTTCCAGACTTAAATTCTTAACTTTCTTTACTTGAATTTTCTGACTTTCCTGACTTAAATTCCTAACTTTTCTGGCTTGAATTCCTGACTTTCCTGACTTAAATTCTTGACTTTCCTGACTTGAATCCAGTCCAAAATAAACATTTGCTCAGCTTACACAGGCAGCAGACCGCTTACGCTCATTATTTTCCTTCATAATCACAAGCATTGTTGTGAGCTCTGCTTCAGAAGCACGGCGCTCGGCGGAGTTGGGAGATGATCAGTGAATGTTACGAGCTCGGGCGTAATTAAAATTCACATTAAAAATTTAAAAGCTTTTAATTTTTTGATGATGAGCGGTAGTTGAATCATCAAGTATGTGGAGTTAATATTTAGTTAATAGTTTAGTTTAGTTAATAACATGGAGTTAATATATAGTTAATAGTTTAGTTTAGTTAATAACATGGAGTTAATATATAGTTAATAGTTTAGTTTAGTTAATAACATGGAGTTAATATATAGTTAATAGTTTAGTTTAGGTAATAACATGGAGTTAATGTATAGTTAATAGTTTAGTTTAGTTAATAACATGGAGTTAATATATAGTTAATAGTTTAGTCTAGGTAATAACATGGAGTTAATGTATAGTTAATAGTTTAGTTTAGTTAATAACATATGGTTAATACTTAGTTCATGATCTCATGGCTTGAGAATATAATTGAGCAAAAAATCAGTATTGTTAAGACAATGTTGAGAAAATAAATTGCATTGAGTTGCAATCAATGTCTCCTTAATTAAAAGGAACTACCGTTATTTAAAAAGCGGATTAGGAAGTAAGAACCATTTGACTCTTCTTATACGACAACCGTTCATTCGTTTTCTGAAATGAAATAAAGTGTATTGGGAAAATCGTAATCGTAAATTTATCTTTCTATGAAGAATTTTTACGTTCTCATAGTGTATGAAAATGAGAATGAAGGTTTAATATTGCTACTTACAGTAATGTAAATCTCATCTGCATCAATTATTTTAACCTAATGATGCAATGAAAATTTAGCAGTTTTTAACTTTTTTATTTCTTTAGTTTCATTACTGCAGACTGACCAGGTTTTTTTTTACTTTATGGAGAAGAGAAATTATGTGGTGGACTTGCAAATTGTTGTTCAGAAGGCAAACTCGGTGAATGCGTGAAGCTCATCATTGTGCCGCCTCTAGAGAGATTTTTCCCAAAACACGTCAAGCCTCACAGACAACCCAGCAAAAACTGAGTCTATCGATGCAATTAATCATCTGGCTCAAAACATCAGTAACTTAAAACATTTCAGACGGCTACCGAGCTTCCCACGAAGCAACGTTGATCGAACGTTGATCAGTTTTAAAAGAGGCTTCGCACTTCGGCTTCACCTGCCGGTGTGTTACGAGAGAAGGTCGAAGTGACAGCTCATGCTCTGAGGCCAATAGAAGCTCTTTATCTCGCCGGGAAGTGGTAAAAACTTCCATAATCTTCAGATGATCTGAGCATGAGGCAAAACGAAATTCCCTCAGTAGAGAAGATCTTTTATTTCATTAGAGGAGTTAGCGCTGGAGCATTGTGCAGTGGCTGTCGGCAGCTCCAGAGCCTGTCTGGAAGCCCACTAAGGCACGCGATCAATAAGGCCTGGACCGCCACGCGCGTGCGTTGGCGGCAACTTTTCCGGCCAGAGTCGCTGGATTTTCCTGCATGTCTAGTGCAGACACTTCCAGTTACAGATATTTCCTGAGATCTCAAGGTAAACCATGACCTAGAAGGTGTTCCAGATATTTCTTGAGATCTCAAGGTAAACTATGGCTCAGAATGTACTACGATGTTTGCAGTATTTGTGTTGAAAAACGTACGTTTTGATTATTTATGGATTAAACTGAAAGGAAACTATCAGCATTTTTTCTGAAAGACAATCTATCATACTGTACGTTTGTCAGTGTACGGTTTTCCTCTCAGAAAATTGTCTGCGTTTTTTATGAGTGAGATTTGATTTTAGAATTAACACTCAATTAATTTCAAACACTACATCCTACACCTTATTAAACTGACTCAGATTCTCTGTCATTGTGGAATGTGTTTTGCCTTAGCAATTTTCTAACCGTGTAAAGCTTTTTAAAAAATCTTCAAGGTTTCCGCCGTGCACAGAATACCGAAAAAAAAACATGCGATGAAAGCAGTCAGCCCAAAAAAGATAATCAGGTGCTCCAAAGAGGAGTTAGGTAAATTCCTACACAAGTGCTGGCTCAAGAATACTGCACAAAAAAAAAGAACCCTGTCAGAGGTTCAGGGAATTATCGTATTTGTATTTTCAAAACATTGGCAAGAGGATCGGTAATTTGATAATTATTTTTATCATCATTCCGTATTTAAAAAAAAAATACAGCAGTAAACTTGCAAGTTTAGAGCGTCAACAGCGATTTTTAATTTTACATAGATGCAGTAAAATCAATTTCTAGTGAAAGAAACGTAGTCCAGTATTCCTAACAAGACAAATTACGCATGGCAAAATCTGGTGACTTTCATTGAGCGAACTTTTGGCCGAACTTAATACTTACTTACGGTATGAGGTAACCGTATACTGTAGCTTCGTAGGTCGCTATTTTGAAATAACTATACTGAAATAAATAACATAACTATTAATTACTGAAATAACTATACTGAGCTTTGTGTCCCTTATTTATTAAGGCTATTGAATATATTATTACTCATAAGGATGCAATTATAGCCTCAACATATACGATGACATACCAATTTAGCTTCAGGATGTTATCTTCGGAATTCAGCACTGAAATTGGACTGACAATAAGTAAAATGTTTAACTCTCATGTATTTTCCTATAACTATGATGAGCCGAGAACAGTAAACCAAATTTCACCAGAATTCGAAATAATCACAGAAGCATTAAGTATTGCACACATATTTTTCAATTAAAATTTTGTGCTGAGTCATTTTGTTTTTGTACATCACAACATTAATAAACATCAGCAGTTCCTCAACAATTATCTACATTTTCAGTATTTTAAAGAATGATGCTTGCAAAAATGAGAGATTCTAACCAAAACTCTGAAATTGGTCTTCTACCAGAGTGATATTTTACGCAATTAATGGTTCACATCTTATGAACAAAATGAATACTATTACTGAAAATGAGAACAAGAGTTCACGGTTTCTAATTGGGGATAATTGACGAGAGAGAGAGAGAGAGTGAGAGTGAGAGAGAAAGAGAATGCGCACTGGGTACCACAGGAGTTTTCCCTATTTTTCGCTTGATTGAACTTTTAAATTCACAGATCACAGTTCGAATTAATGCTCATTTTTGATGCAAACAAAAAGCAGTCATATCGGGGGCAAATATCTACAAATTAACCGAGAGAAAAGTTCCGCAGAGCATAAGTTGCCTAACTACGGAACTTTGCAAGCAAAATGATTGAAGCATTTTCATGGAGTTATGATTTTCGATGATGCGCAGATGCTTCTGAAAGAGTTTCCGATCGTTTTTAGAAATACATCGCCGCAGCAGAAACAATGAGGAGCCACAGATTGACTCACAGAATACTGCAAAATACCAGACAAAATGTCAGGCCGCAAATAAACACCCGCCTTTTTTGCCAGCAATTTTGCCGCCCTGGCAGCAGAGGCATAAGCACGCCGGCACATTGCCGCCAGAGGCTGCGTGTGTCCAGGAAATTAGCCGCGGAGGTAAAATGTTTTTCTCACGTCTACCCTGCAGTGTCCAGCCTCGGACACAAATAAATATATCAGAAATTAATAACTTTTTCTCCCCAAAAAAGCATTGTGATCAATATCGATCATTGCAAAGCGTGTTTTCATGATTGGGAAACATGGAAAAACACAATACAATTAAGTTAACGCATACTAGACTGGATGTGGTGATATTACTGAAAGATTATCCAATGATTTTGACAAGAAATGCATCGAAGTCAGAGACAGCGAAAAAAATGATTCCTCGTTCGAGACCATGTCAACCGTGAATAATGTTGCAGGGCTGTGCAGTTAAATAGAAGTACACCTTTGAAACAGAAAATCTGTCACGAAAGTAGATGGCAACATATACTTTCATAAACATTTCAGCGCATCAAAAAGAACACTACACATGGAAACGCACCATTCTGTCTCTAATTTGACTTAATTGGTAAGGTTTTCTGGACACGAGTCCAAGGCCAGGTCCATGCTGAATCCAAAATTTTGAAGTGAAAATGCGGATATTTAAGCCTCTTAGACCACGAAGATCAGCTGTGCTTTGATGATCGATGTCAATGCAGTACACCTAAGATCGATCGTTAATTATACATACCTTCATCTGGTATTCTGTTGTCGAGAGCGTGGGCGCGGCAGAAAACTGTGACCTTAACCCCACCGGCCGCTGCAGGAACTGTAAAGTGCTTTCAAAATTGATTTGAAAGTGACTGCATTTTCAGCTTTACAAACCATTGGGAATGGCTGCAGGTGATGAAAAATTTAACTCACACTATCAGTTAATTGCTTTAAAATTCGAATACTTGGACTTAATTCATTCTCAACCGGTATGTTTGTCACAGTTTTGCGTTAATCAAACTATACTTGTAGCAGCTATGTAATTAATGTCTTTATGTCGACAAGTACTCTACCAGCTTTTTGATAAAATTGAAATATTAAAATGTCGCTTGGCAAACAAATGATCTGATCTTTCTACATTCGAGAGGATATCCAGTATTCAAACGAAAGAAATGTTAAAATTAATGTCAGATGTGAGACATTAACACAAATGGCAAATAGTCGTTCCAACAGGCTCTCCTAATTATAAAAAGAGGCAAAAAGATTTCTCTATGGCAGCAAATTCATTTTAGGCCTATAGAGACAGAAAATTGCTGACTTCGAAATATATATATTCAGTAAGATTTACTAGATGATGTTTTTTTGCATGATTTGAAACTGTAAAATGCATTACAAAATATCACGACTTTACAACAGTAATTTATGCTTATTTCTTCATCCTTGGCTAGCGAAAGATACTAAAGAATGACAAATAAAAACCCGTTCGTAAATACTTTTTAGTAACATTACTAACTGTTTTCAAAATTAAATGAAAGTCACACTGTGTTTCGTGTTTGAAAAATACTGGTATCCCTTTTGAACCAGATATCTTGTTCATTATATGTGATCAACCAAGTCGCTGAACTTGTTCGGGCCCACAAGTAGCTATACTCAAATGTGTCCGTTGTACTAGACTTAAGATGCAATCTACTGCTGTATCACTAGGGGTAAATCAATTCTTTAAATTGTTGAAAGCCATCAGAATAGCCTGGATGTGTACGATCCTTGCGTCCCAGTAACTACTTGCTCAAATTCTGCGACAACGCAAGGATGTTACTGTACTTGGCTCACTGTGAAAAAAATCCGCTCGTCTGTTGCTCACGAGGGAAATAATTTTGTACCTTGATGTATATATGTCACTGCACTACCTTTATCGTCCAGATCAGTCAATTTAATTGATGGATGTATCAAGACTAATCGCTAATATTACTGTACTGGGTTCCTTGTGGGAGAAATCCGCTTATATGTTGCTAACGAGGGAGACAATTTTGTCACTATACTTTGAAGTGTATCTGCCGTTACAGTATCTTCATCGCCCAGATCAGTCAATATAATTGGTGTGTGTTTCAAGATTAATATCTACTATTGATTCCGTACGCTACAATCGGACATGAATTGAAATGATGGTTGTTGAATTGGCTACTGCGGAGAACTAGTGACCTGAAACGAGCTCGAGATATCCTGACCAGATTTGAACAGAATAGCCGCCTGTGTTGTTATTGAGCCGTCCTGCTTTGTCTGTCCCTATCCTGGATCGGCGGATGCTCAAGGGCACGCCAATTTATCTAATTACCAAGCTGGCAGGGACTGATCTCACCCATTAAAGATCATTTCCATTCGGACGCTCTGCGGTGGAATTCAGATCGTTTCAGGTAACAGAGTTGCTCACGATTTGGCTTGGGGTGAAAGTGAAAGTGTGTTGTTGACATGCTGGTTTGATATTTTAGAAATAAAATCATGACCAGTAATTTGATATTCCAAGCTGATAATTCTGAACGTTATCATTAGCACAAAAAATAAATATTATGTAAAAAAAATTTTACATCAAATTTCTTCAAGCAGAATTAATGTATGATTTTTATGCCAGACACGATCAGTGGACTTTGTTTTATTTCAGAAGTGATCCCATCACATTTACCTTGCAGTTTTGATAGCATTTGAAAAAAGACAATATCAGGATTTCAATTTGCCCAGCCTGTTAAACTCAACTTATTCTGAATATTTCATAATTCCACCCCAGTTCCACTTAACTGTTTTGGGCGAATGAAAAAATTATTCGACTGTTGCGAATTGAAAATTTTCAAAACAGGTTTAGGGATTGGAATCAAGTCAGCGAACGGCATCTGCTAATATGCTAAAAATTTGAATTTTAGATCAGAAAAATATATCAAATTATTAATATTTTCACTCGCAGGCAGGCAAATGTTAAAGAAGAAACCTGGTATTGTGTTCGGTAAAAATGTTCTTTATGAGTATAACACGAATGTTAAGATATCTTAAGCTAAGAGTATTGAATCTTTACGGACAGACTAATAACACTGAACGAAAATTTCACCAAAGCAAACATCTCCACCAGAAAACTTTCAACATCAATGTATTCTCAATTTTAATCATGTAATTTTCAAACATTTGGCTTTCACTCACAAAAATTTGTAACACGTTTATGTAAATGAATTTCTTAATTCGAAAAGCGGAGAAAATCTGTTAACAAATTCAAGCAATTTACTGCAAACAACTGTGAAGAATGTTAATGATAGGTAATTTTCAGTTCCCTTAATGACTAACAGTTTTCACAGCTCATTTTCAGAAGATTTCATTAGATTTGCGCATCGTCAAGCTGAAGTAAAACGAAAACTTCTAAATATCAATAAAAGTTTCTGGTGCTTTGCGTTGAGTCGAATTTGAGAACTATATTGCACACGTGTGTGTGTACAAGTCGAGGTTTGCCTAATGTGGCAATGTAAATGTATCTGGTTCCGCATTCATCCGCATAGCAACATTAGGACACACGCCTTTAAATCACATGGCGGTCTGAAGGTGGAGAGAGCCAAGTGAGAGGTTCTCTCACAGCACCAGCCCTCCAGGCTTTGTTTTCCTTGAGGAGTTATGCGACAGTGATGGAACTCCAGACTTATTGGGCAAACAAAGGAAAACTTCGAGTACGTCACAAGGTCTGATATCCGTAATGGCGGAGGGTGCAGCTCTTCCGGATCTGTCTCAAGATAACAGCTGCGTTAGTTTGGCAGGTACACTTTTTGAGGTATTTCTTGGAGTAAAGTGAAGAAAAGTGGTCTAGCGGAACCTTTCATGAGACAAATAACCTGAAATCCTTATGAGACCAAGAGAAATTTTATTCATTCAGTCCTTTTTGCATTCCCATCAATCGAATTCATGAAGTTTCGATGTAATTTCGGTCAAAATGTTAGCATGTGTATTAAATTCCGTTTTAGAGCATTTCTCCGCGACCAAAGAGCTAGGAAAGTTTTCTTTCGAATGCATTAATCTGCATGTACCTCATTGCTGTTACAAATTCAATACAAAGACCAAAAAAGAGTCTCCTGAAAGAAGATAAACACATCAGCGAAATCGTGTGATTTATCACAATGAGAAAAGTATCGCACTGACGTTGTTAATAATTTTTTGGCTAATGGGGGGAAAATTTTCTGAAGAAATGAATAACGATTGAAACAGTCAACACAGATATGCGACTCGTAGGTTCAAATTTCTCCGTTTTTACTCAGGTGAGTGCTTCTTTTGTTTCCAACTGCATGTACGCACAAAAATACAATAGGTGGAAAATAGATTTCCAGTTGAACTGCTTCATTTCGTATCATTAGATGTTATCTTTTACTGTTGACATTATAAGCAGATCGTTCTCATGCCGGAATCAGCCGAAGTAGATCTCTTTTTCATTCGCTGAAATTAAAAAAAAAAAAGTTGTGAAGTAATTGGAATCTTATTCATTCATACGAGTACTTGAATGAGCTTAAGAGCGATGACGAAGCATTCAGCAAAAAGACTAACCTCTGCATGGCCAATCCTCAGTTATATTTTCGAAAAAATAGTGTGGAATAAATTATGCTCTATCATGAAACTTAACTCGAGTGAATTCAGAGATGATGAGCTCATCAAAGAAATTCATATGTGCATAAGAAAAAGCTAATAAAGAAAGAGTTAAAAGACCTTAGGCTCAGTTGTGAGCAAACTCTAAAAAATGGGCAAAATGAATTTCATTTCCGATCGAAATTGTTGAAGACTTATAAAAATGTTGGTGTTTTCTCCTGAAGCATAGATGTATCCTGAAAACTTATTCTAAACTAGTTCAGACATAATTTGAATTCAACTGAAACCTACTCCGTAAAATGAACAATTCTGACTCCCTAATTTGCCGATGTTCAGATTATAATTATACAAAATTAAAGTTCTCAAACACATACATCATGCAATGAGTCACTGCATGCTAAAATACGTGCATACGTGCATTTTTTCTAATCAGGAGACAACAATCTCTGCAGTGAAAACATTTTACCTGTCTCACAACCAAGAAATTTTATTTCACTAGTCACGGTTCATTAGCATGGCTGGAAACGTCCTCCAAATTCAATTTGAATTAAAATATTGCGGTGTTTGCAGCACACTTTCGGCGCTCAAAGGAAATTTTAATTAACATTCCACCAGCATGTGGGGCAACAAAGGGTCAATTGAGAAGCACCGTAGCATGCATTCGTAAACTACCGAGCTGGGAAACTCTTTTGAACTTTGTGACATTGAACCCTTCATTAAATTCTTCCGCATCACCTCCCTCTAAATCAAAGAGGCTTAATCGAGCCTGCTTCGCCGCTCGACTCCCAGCTCTGGGAAACGTGTGCGCAACTTCAGGAATTCGATGTCGTTTTATGGTACTTCATGTTAACGTGGAATGAAATATTGGGCTGCTAGAAGTTTCTAAATTAGAAATTAATTTCTTTTCGTGAAACTGCATAGGATGCAGAACACTAAAATAGAATAAGTTTTTAATTTTTTTAATTTGAGATAATATACAGACGATGTCGCCATTCTGTTCAGTAAAATGAATGAAAATGGATTGATTTGTGCTTGAAATGCGCATTTTTAGTCTAAAAATTTTAAGGCAAATTGCTCTGACTTTCATTGAGGAACATTTTTTTTGCTCTGAGAGTTTTTGGCAAATTTGTCTGACTTTTATTTAATTTCCAGAAGCTCACCATCATGAAAAATTAACCTGCGTGCAGCAGCTACGATTGCCGGCAACCCATTTAGGATTATTTAACTGTAACTTGAGCAGATATTTCCCAGTAACCAACACTGCAGTTAGATTGACTGCTTGTGTAAATGTACGCGGTGACGTTCATTGAGTTATTGCTGGCTGGTGAATGAAAATGTGAGTTCATTTAATTTTTGAATTTATTTCACACAGCGAAAAACAATACAGTTTTAATTGGACGACTTTTAGAGAATTTCACTCTGAAAAGGAAAAGGAACTAATACTGGGCCGAATATATTCTTTTACAAACGTTTCGGAATCCGTAGATCCCATCATCTGAGCTTAGATTCCATCATCAGAGCTTAGATTCCATCATCTTTGACCTCTCACGGTAGCATTTTTTTGATGGAAGTAACGTCTCCCAAGCATTGAACATCTCCCATGTTCAGTTTTTACATCGTTGTTGAATAATGTTTACGTTAAACCAAATTACGCTCTTCGAATTATCATATAAATTTTTTTATAATGAAAGAATTCATTTCTAAGCTTTGCAACAAACGTTTCAACTACATTTGGAGTGAATTCTATTTCATTAAAGAATTTAAGCGCAACTTTTTACGTTTTCGCAGCCGGCAGTGGCTCAACGAGCTGTTCTGTTGAAAGTTATAAGGCTTCCTTGCGACAGCTGCGGTATAATCCGTCTAAAAATACTTGCACATAACAAAAGGCAACATTCTGTTGGTCACTACAGCTGAGGCCACTCTACCGTGTTGCAGCTGAGGCCACTCTACCGTGTTGCAGCTGAGGCCACTCTACCGTGTTGCAGCTGAGGCCACTCTACCGTGTTGCAGCTGAGGCCACTCTACCGTGTTGCAGCTGAGGCCACTCTACCGTGGTGCAGCTGAGACCCCTCTACCGTGTTGCAGCTGAGGCCACTCTATCATAGGTAACCATAGGTAACATAACCGATCTTCAGTCTGTTCATAAACGTTTTATCGAATATATTACTTGTTAAATAAAGCCTATTTGACCTACATTGTAAAGTACAGCATTAAATGTCAATTATCACAGTGATCAGTCTATTGCGAAACTAGGTTAAGTGAACTAGGTTAAACATTATTGTACACCTTAGAATAATGTGATGGTAGGATGCCCTAGAAGTCGCTGAACTTGTTCGGGCCCACAGGTAGCTATACTCAAGTTTGACCATTGTACTAGCCTTAAGAAACATTCTACCTCTGTATCACCTGTGGTAAATAAATTGTTTGTTTAAATTGTTTGTTTAAATTGAAGTTAGTGCGTTAACAACAATGAACGCTCATGATACCTGATAATTTTTTGGATCATTCTGAAATATTTGAAATTTCGTTGGCTGTGGGATAGTTTCTAGCTCTGATTACTCGTTTCACTGATGAACTGCTCATTTTAATTAATCATCATTGCTATCAAGCATGCACACACATTAGCATGTGGGATAATTATACAACTCACTGTACATTGAAATAAACAGAGAGATGGAAGACAACTAAGAGTGTGAAATCATAGTTTACTATTTAAAATGAGGCGGGAAACCTAAAATAAAGTGAGTTAATTTTTTCTTAAAAATTCATATATTGGAAAACTATGTTGTTTATTTTTTGAAGAGCATCCAAATTCTGCAAATGAGAATTTCGAGTAGATATTATGACAGACGATAAGTAGTACTGGCAAGGGCCTTCAAACATATCACACTACTTTAGGAGACGTGTGATGCCTATTTTTTTCAAGCGCAAGGAAAATTTCTGAGGGAGACCGGAACGCTGAACCCGTGTTGAAGCTGTACCGGGCACGAGTACATCGTCCTGTTGGAAAATGAATGCGATAGAAAACGTAGAATCTAATTAACAATGACTGCGACTAGCAACGGAAGTTTAATCTTCAATCTAAGTTTAAAGACAATTGTAATAAGAAATGTTGAAAATACCGAGCATTAACTGGATCATGTTTTCATTTCATTTTTGATTAAGTATTTTGAAAATTGGGTTTGTGACTACTGGTTGGTCAGTAGCATAATCAAAACTCTCTCGGTGACCAAGTATGGCTCACGTCACAGTCAAAGTGTTAAGCATTTAAACATCGTACACTTGAATGAGTATCAGAATTATTGTCTCAAGTCAAATGTCCATCTCCTATTTCTGTGTTTTGCTAAAGTCTTAAGATATTACATTTCCACGTAACAATTCTAAATTTTTTTTATTCATATATATTCAATTCTGAAATTTTCTAGGATATCTTCAAATCCCACGTATAGGATGCTGGTGAAATTATTTGTACTAAATGATAGATAGAAGTATTAGCAAACAAATCAAATAAAATTTTAGACGCAATTTTTTTTTAGAAATAAATGAAGTTTTTAAATGGACATTAGTCAACCGCACTTTGAACTCAAAAATGCGCGCAAACTGTCGAGGAAAGTATATGTACACTGCAGAAAACTAAATTCACTGTGATGTATTGGATTCCGAAACAGTTCGCAAAGTTCAAAATGTCCAATAACTACCACACGTTCTGCCGAGGAGCCGCAGCCGAAATGACGCTACTTCAGAACCCGTATTCGAGGCATTAGAGTTTCCCAAAAGTCTCACTGGAAGAACCTACGAAACAAAAGACGTGTATTTCCTCACTGATTTTTATGGAGGTCCTTGATAACGAGCGTGGTGATTAGGCAAGTGTGCTCTAAATCTCTGCGGCTCGTGAACGGGAGCCGCACTTTCTTGAAGCCGACAAAAACCTCCGCATTTGTTGCGTTCCTCGAGAGAGGCACGGCGAACGACGCCGAGAAAGATGAAAGTTTGTTGAAGCGATGTATTCTGTAAAAGAGATATGAAATCAGAGACTCTTATGCCTTTTTTACGTGTTTCTTTGTCTAAGTTAGCCCACCAGCAGAAAAAACGTTTCACTTCAATCAAGCATGAATAACAACGAACTTTTTTTATTTATGAGACATAAGAGAGTTAGACGCGAGAGATCCAACAAGAAATTCATGAGGAATAAAAAAGAAACAACGCATGAAACAACGCACCTTGTGCATGAGTATAGCTCTTATTGTGATTTGAATTCATTGAAATAATAGCTCAATGGTATTATTTTCTTCTTGAATTGCAAAGTTATTTAAAGTCACGTATCAAATATAAGTACATTTTTATTTTGATAGCATTTAAGGCCACATGTAAACCAGTACCCCCAGCAAATAAAAGCATACATTTTCATACATTTTCTTGAATAGCTGTAGAAGTTACCTTATGAGAATTAGTTATGAAACTCGATCGTACGCAAGTTTTGTGGCTAGACCACAATGTCATGTGACCTGCAAGATTACTGAAAGCTTCAATTTGTCATAGTTTTTAAACTAATATTAAAGGTATTAACAAAGTATCTGAATCTCACATAATTATATTACCTCTTGTTAAAAAGTACTTTTGTGAAACATTCAAACGTTTCCCAAGCTAAAGGTGAGAAACGTTTCGTACTTCTTTTAATGAACTTTGTTATCCAGTGTCTGCTGCTTAAAAGACTTGGACAGCCACCTTCCAGTGTCGTTGCCTTGTTTCCAAAATCTGAACCACTTTGTCTTCGTATAGTTCTCTGCTTCTATCACGGTGCTTTATTTGTCGCTTTTAATAAATTGTGCCATTTCATGCCTTTATTGGATCATGCTATTCCTTGCCTCTAGTGACTCGTACCGTTTCTTGCTTCTATTGGATCGTACCTATTACAGACTCTAGTGGATCGTTTCGTTACCTGTCTCTGGTGGATCGAATCGTTTCATGGCTTATTCTTTGCATTCAATGAATCGTAGCGTTTTCTCCCTGTAGCAGATCTGGTCGTTTCCTGCCTCTAGTGTATGAAGCTGTTCCTTTTCTCTAGCGTATCATGCCTGTTCCTTCCTCTATTTAATCCTATCGATTTCTGCCTTTAGCGGACAATGCCATTTCCTAACTTTAACAGACCGTGTCATTTCCTGCCTTTAGTAGATCGTACCAATTCCCACCTTCACTGGATGTTGCCTGTCTCCAGGGACTCCTAAGCCACGAGGATTCCTCACCTCTGATGATTCTTCACACTAACACAATGCGGCGTTTCCTGCATCTGCTTGATCTTACCTGCCTTCACTGGATGTTGCCTGTGTCCAGAGCCTCCTAAGCCTCGATGATTCCTCACCTCCTGGACGCCCTGTGAAGTGCCGGACCGTCAAGAGGTTTGAGCGCCAGAGCGAGGCGGCCTGGAAGTGTCTTCAGCGTCCCTGCAAGCCGCACTCTGCCTCTCACGACCACTTGGCGCGACAGGTAAGGTGCCTCTCTCTGACGTCATGTCCCAAGTCATGTTCCATGAGGCGAACAAGCAAAGCAAAGGAATAGAGGCGTTGTGAAGTAGCAAGCAAAGCAAAGAGGCGTTGTAAAGTAATAAGCAAAAAAAAGAAGCGTTGAAAGTAATGGAAAGAAGCGAAGAGACTTTGTATAGTTGTAAGCACAACAAAGAGGCGTTGAGAGTAATAGAAAGAAGTAAAGTAACAGAGGCGTTACAAAGTAATAAGCACACCAAAAAGACGTTGCAAAGTAATGAGCAGATCAAAGAGGCGTTGTGAAGTAAGAAGCATGACAAAGAAGCGTTGAAAGTATTGGACAGAAGCAATGTAATAGAAGCGTAGTAAAGTAATACGCAAAGCAAATAGGCGTTGAAAGTAATAGAAAAAAGCGATGTAATAGAAGCGTTGTGAAGTAATAAGCAAAGCAAAGAGGCGTTGAGAGCAATACAAAAAAAACAAAGTAATAGAGATGTTCTAAACAACGCATGATCCAAATGTTTAATTATAAGAGTTGGTAGTTTGAGGAGAAGGTGACGGGAAAGTAAGGAGACGACGATGTAGCTCAAGTAACACAGAAAAAAGGGAAGGAATAATGTCATGGGAAATGGCCTGCAATTCAAGTATTAAATGATAAAAGCTTATGGTTTGAATTGTAAGAGACAAGAAAAGAAAGAGAGGAAACTACGAGATAGTTACGATAATATTGTTCTACGAGGTACTCTGGTTCACAGTTTATGTTTTTTGTTTTTTGCATAAAATTCTTTCCCAGAAGCACTGCCAGAAATGTAGTTCCAGTCAGCTTATGCAGTACTTGAAGTTCCAGGGTCGGGATTCAATTTACCCTATCACTGATTCCTTTAGAGAAAAACTCATGTGATAGCCCAGTCATCACCTAGCATGCAAAAGACTTTCAGGAAGCATTTTTCGTGTGATTCTGTCTCCATCGTCTATTATTCCAATCTACGTTGACGAAATAATCTGTGTGCAGTATCTCGTTCTGTCGTGATAATGTCAGCTACCCTATCCATCGTTTTCTATCATGAAACGATGGATGCAACAAGTTTACGTTAGTTGAAAAATAAAACACACAGTTTAAAATACACGAGGAGAAAAAAACTTGCTACCGAGGGCCCTGCGTCGCTGAAATTCAAACCCAAACTCAAACTGTAAGAGCTTCCGTTATGTACATGGATTCCCACTCTCCCAAGGTCGCATTCTATAAACTATTTCATGGTTGGGACGAACCGCTATTTACCGCGCTTGAATAACAGATTTTTACGAACAGTGACAGAGAACGTACTGGTTTTGCAAAACGGTATGACTATGAGGATCATGGCAACATGAGGTCTATGAATGATTTTCAAAAAATGTACACAGAGGCCTTCTAACAAAATAAATTTCGAAATAAGTGAGGAAAGAATCTTTAAAATCTACCCTATAGTCCCTACAGAACTTTTTTTGCGAAAATTACATAATTTTAAGAGTTATTTTAGAGAGGGGCACAATATAAGAATTAGGGACAAGCACTCGACACACATTAACGGCGAAATCAGCTGCCGCTTTTTCAGTCATTCACTATAATTTTGATACACACCGCATGAGGCTTTTTTCTAGCAGTTCGCTTGGATGTGTGGGTGACAATTGTTGCTGACTCCAAATAATTGCAGTTACTGTTTTTTCATCGTATAATAATATCCCAGCTGAGTTGTTTAAAAAGAGCTGATTTTTTACTTCCTTTGTCATTGAAAGATTTCTTCCCACCTCTGCGATCCACGTTTAGTCCACAACTGAAAAACTCGCGTCCAGTGCACGTAGAAAAATCATCTAAAGATACTTTGGCGTCTCTAACGAACACAACGAATTCCTGAACATAATTCCGTAAAACATAAATGACATAATCCATTTTTTACTTTCTCCTATTTATCTCGTGAGGAATTTAGAACCTAACCTTCAACGATCAAAATGAACTCTTATGATTCTGCGTGCAATTGCAAATGAATAAAATAAATTCACCACCAATCATTTTTAAGATTCATAGTTATCGTTAAGCTGCATCTTTTTCTACATAGTCAATGAAGGGTTCTTGCAGGGATAACCATTATATTTTATGAGCCAAGATCAATTTTTTTGTACGACTACCGAAAAGCATTTCATTTCTTTTCCGATTTAGCTTCTAATGTACAGTGAACTATTTGTAAGCCCAATTCAAGTTACACTTGTTCTGGATTGTCGAACTTTAGTAAGTTTTGAGAAGCTCAAAAGTCTCTGAATTCATTTTTTAAACGTTTCATACGTGCAGATGATGGCTACTGACTGGTGAATATTTGCTTATTTTACTTACATTTGATTCCTCCTCATAAGTTGTGAAATATTGTCAGGCTCAAGTTGAAGATTTTAAAATTTGGCAAAGTGCAATTTATTTTTCTCAAATGCTAGATGATTCCTAATTAAATTTGTAGCTGCACAAACCTGCATCGGTAGCCAGTCACTTTTCGAACTAAGTTACTGCGACGCAGAGAAATGTTTTCTTTGAAAATTCGAAGAAAATTGTACATTGAGGTATCCCTGAAGCTGAATGGCTCTGTGGTACAAGGTAGCGAATGTAGCTTTAGTGCATCAGTTTTTCACATACAACAGCTATAAAAACATGTGTACAAGATTTTGCAACGTGCTCGAGAGATAGCCGATAAAAATAAAAGCGTTTCATTAACAGTAGCTTAAGTTCGAAAGTGCTAAAAATTGGATTTTACCAAAACGAATCCCTGCAGAACATTTAAAATAAAGTTCAAAACAAGCTCGGAGCAGAAGTAAAATTATTTCCGTGTTTTTACCATCGAACTTAAACATGAGCTGAAAAAGTAAATGCTCTAGGTAAGACACATTAAATAACGTTCATTATACGAGACCAGTAGACATACCTGAGTATCGCAGAAGAATGTTCCGTGCACATGAGGCGAGGCATGGTACCCCATGGCATTCACTGCTGCGTTCTGACAAATACCTTTCTGAAAGGAAAAGAACATTTGAGGTAAATCTGGCCTGCAGAAATCTAGGAACTATTGCGTGGATAAATGGGAACTAATTACACAGACGAACAGTTTACATTGTCTACTAGGATACACTGTTCAAAATTCTAGTGAATTTAGGGTCTTAATGGTTAGAAATATTTAGATCAAATCGATTTTAATGCATTGCATTTATTTACCTCTTTCGGAAAAACTGTTTTTTTCTTCCTCTCTCTTTTGATAATTTTTGCATAAGACTAATTTATTTAGGAGTACTTGTGAAATAAGAATATTTAACTTGTTTACTCAACGTTGATGTAAAAAATTAGGTATTTGATTCATGAAGCATCGTTTGATTAACGGCATACCTGGTTAATTTCCAAATTCACTGTACGTTATTTTAGTATCTTATTGAGGATTCTCTCTCCCCTGCGGCTAACTTGGAACTTCTAATTGTGGTGGAAAGCAGTGCTTTAGTAACTTTAATAATATAATTATAGCAACATGAGTAACTTTAGAAACTCTGGAACTTTATTAACAATAGTAACTTTAACTTGTGGAACATGAGTAACTTTAACAAGTTTAGCTTTCATAATCCATGCATTTCTGAGGTTAAAAATTTGCAAAATTGAAAACTTCAGCGTGTGGTTTACAACTTCAAAATATGATTCCTGCTTCCTCTGTTGCGGTAAGGTTCTAAGTAGAATTAATGGTGCACGTGCCTTGAGTTTGAACAGAAAGAATGATTTTCTGTTTGAATACATCGCTTTGGCTACAAATGCAATGAGCTAAAATAATGAGTTAAGGTGTAACACTTGCATATATCAAAAGTATTTGAAATAACCGCAATCTCCTGCGGGCGCTGAAATAACTTTAAAAGGGAATACCACTCTACACCTGAATCATTGGGTGATAACATATTTCATTTAAAACAAGCAATCATCTCCAGTTCGTGGTGAAGAGACGCGGGTAAACCGAGATTTTCAAAGAGTACCTGAAAAGTTTCGTAGTCGGAACACATGTAGGCGAGGGTAGGGGGAGAGTTGATGCTCTCGATGAAGTATTCCCGAGCCCTCGCATGGCTGCACGCCTCTGCCTCTGCTGCCACTGACAAACGGAATATAAGGAACTTATTCATCTTGTCAGTGTCGAGTGGAAGAGAAGGAATTTATTTATCGTCCCATGGCAAATGGAATAGAAAGATTTATTCGTCTTGCCGCTGTCAAAAGGAGTAGAAGAAATTTATTTTTCCTGCCACTACCGAATGGAACGCAATTTTTTTTTGTGTCCTGCCTCTGTCAAATGGAATGGGAGAAATTTATTCATCTTGCCGCTGCCGAGTGGAAGGGGAGAAATTTTTTCATCTTTCCATTGTCGAATGGAAGTGAAGGAATTTATTTGTCTTGCCACTGCCAAATATAATGGAAGGAATTGATTTGTCCTGCTATGGTCAAATGAAATGGAAGAAGTTATTTATTTTCTACTGTCAAATGGAATAGAAGGAATTCATTCATCTTCCCACTGCAAAATGGAATGGGAGAAGTTTATGTGCCCATCTCTGTCAAGCGGAAAAGGAGAAGTTTATTTGTTTATCCATTGTTAACTGCAACTGAAGAAATTTCTCTGCCTTTTATACGTGAGATGCTTTCATAATCTTGAAATAGTTGAGAAATTTATTCACTGCATGTATCACGCAGGAATAAAAATATTTCTGCGTTATTTTTACTTGGGATGCTTCTATAAGGTTGGAGGATTTCAGAATTTTTTTTTACCACATGCATGCAAGTCGTCACGCGTAAGTCATGAGTAAGTGTGTGTACTTTATGACTAACAGTTAACAACTTTGACATTGAAAACCAAATAAGCAGCGAGACGTAAATGGTCACTTATCATGAGAAAAGAAATTCGAAATAACCCATAATGCAAAAATTTATTCACATTCATTTCTAATTAAGCATCTAAAGACCTACACTGGCACCGATATCAACATGAGAGAAGCTCAGATGAATATGTTCGACCTAATAAGCAGTTTTACAGAGTATATAGTCACGTTTTCTCGCATAAAAATTGAAGCATATGGTACCAAGAGCATCCAAGCGAAAAAGAAAGGCTAATACACGAGTGTAGATAATATTAAACGAAATTCAGCGTATTACACACGCATTTGCGTCCAATGAGTCATAAAGAAATGTATGTCATATCAGGTGCACTAGGCGGGTAAAAACCATATCTATTAATCTGAAGGCATAGTGTAATATAATATGGCCTGACCATAGAATCAAGTATTGGTGTCCTTATTTAAAAGTTTGATGAAGAATTGGCATGCTGGGAGATTTTCGAAGTATTGGAAGTTATATTAAGACAGACTTCAAAGAACGTTCAATCATGACTTCTCCTCATTGTTTCTGTTTCCCGTTTTGCTGTGTTACAATAGTACCCATGCAAGCCTGACTACACTTTTCAACCTCAAGTGCTAGAAATTCTCGTGTAAAAATAGAATATTTGCAAAAAACTTGAACTTTCATCCCGAGTTTTTTTAACTTCATATTCACAAATGTTTATTCGAGCCCACAAGAACCCTCACTCAAATTTGTCCATTGTACTACGTTTAAGAAACAATTTACTGCCGTGTCACTCGTACCAAACAAATTGTGTGTGTTTAAAATATCGAGAACACCTGATGTGGTGCACTCACCTCCCTCATCCCCCGTGATGACATCCACCGCAGTAGAAAACGTGCTCTTGCACCCCTTCATTCTGCTGCCTCCGTTAGGGTAGAAGTCGGCATGGCCGAGGTGCCCCACGTACCCGAAGTGCCCGGACAGCAGCGAGCCCGAGTCTGTGTGTATCGCGTCAACGAAAGTCGCGTCCGTCTTGTCCAAGCGCCCTGCCGGTCCTCGGTTCATAAACATGGGGCCTGCAGGGTCCAATCCTGAAGATACGTACAGTAAATTTACGAGTTGACATCGTTCGTTATATGCTCTGTGAAATTATACATCAAAGATGGTTTTTAAATTTGGTCTTACTTGCTCCAGAATGCAACACATGCATGAAATTGTACGAAGATGCAGTATATTTACATGTTGATATCGGTCTTTCTAAGTTCTGTGAAATTACACAACAAAGATGTTTTTCAATTCGAATAATTAGTTTTGATCTTCCCTCCTTTAGAGTGCTGAGCATGAACGAATTTGTATGAAGATAAAGTATATTTAGAGGTTGACATCATTCCTTCTACGCTTGATGAAATAACACATGAAGAAATGTTTTGTTTTAGAATAGCCCTTACTGATCGTACTTGCCCCAGTATGTAGATTTATTTAGGAAATTGTAGGTACTATTGGACGATCTATTTGCTTCGGAGAACAATGCTCTCCTCAGAGTTTTAAATTTTTGGGTTAATCTAACTGTCGTCCAGTTGAAAATCGATGAAGTATTTGAAATGGCAGATTTGGGTGGAGCAGATCAGTTCTGCGCAGACAGTGGAGCTTTAAGCAAACATCGGCATCTTAGGATGCTTTATTTCCAATCAAGCCTGATACATATGATCTTGAGCATTGGTTTTTCAAATGCCTTATAACTAACACTATATATAGGAAACCATGACGGTTTCCCCCGTAAAGCCGGTACCCATTTCCGACACCTGGGTTGAGTGGGGTATTGTGCTTGAGCTTTCCTTTATACCCAACGGGGAAAATCGCCGCGCCAGCGCCGGGGTACAAACCCTCGACTCCTACATGCAAGGGCGATCCCTTAACAACTGTGCCACGGCGAGCACTAGTTCAACGGCGAGCACTAGCTAGTTCAACAGTAAATTACGCTCTTTTTTTCGCTTGTAGCGACTCGATCATTGCTAATATCAGTTCAGTGCAGTAAGAAATACACTATACTACATCTTTTAAGAAATGAAATGAGTTTCAATGTCACATTTTCTCGTCATATTTCCTAATTCTTTTATGGTTTAATGCAGCAGGAGATAAAGCATGTGCGTCTCTACTGCTTCTGCAAAATCTAGGTTACACAGAAAATCCAAAAATACATTTGTTCTCTCCACTTTGAAATGAATGTACAGTATTCTAAGCAGCCACAGCTAGCTAGACTTGGTTTCAAAATGAAGCAGTGACTAATACAAAATGTCTAACTTTGGTTTTGGCCAATGAGTATTTCCAATTTCCACAAGAGAGCCACTTTAATAGACTTTTTTCACTAACAACCTCACCCAAGAAAAACCTATAATTTTACATGTTATTACTTAATTTCAGTAAAAACGGTTAAATCCCTACCAGCGCTAAACTTGTGGGATTAGAATGCTCGCGTTTAAAAATTTCCAGATTAAGATTCAGCTAGTATGTTTTTGGTGTTTATGTTTCTTAAATAAAGAGGCCTCACTCAAGCTGTCATGAGCAGCAGGGTTCTCGCGAACTCCACATTGAATCCCAAGGAACGTGAAGATGTAAAGCTTAGGGCGAAGTTTGATCGAAGCAAACCAAGCTCCAGGTACAAAATAATCTAAAACAATTCTAATTCCAGGCACAAATTGGTCTAAACAAGCAAAGCATTGGCAATTCATAGAACAACGCTAACCTAGCATCAGCCAAGCATTGATTCAAGCTAACAGAGCTTCAAAAAAACATTGCTCAAAGCAATGGTTGGTAAACAAAATATTAGGAATAAATTGATCTTGGCGGACAAAGTTTCAGCCAAACAGGGATCAAAGCTAACCACGCTTCAGCCAAACATTGATTTAAGCTAACCAATTTTCGTACAAACATTGATCTAAGTCAGTGAAACTTCAGCGAACATTGAGCAGCATTGTTCATTGAGCACTTTGCTTTTGCCAAAGTTTGGATGAGGGGTTATCTGCTTATGTCAAAGTTTAGTCAAAATAATTTCTCGGATCATGCAGTGTTTCAGCTTAGCTTTGATGTAGAAAACTCTTTTTCAGTGTGATTTCTTCAGCAAACAACTTTTCATTAAATTGATGTCATCAGTTAGACGTTCACAAAGTACCTCATTCCACACCGAAAAACTTACTTAAAAGTAAACTCCATACGTTCGTAGACGTAACACAGAAGTATACAGAAACATTTTGAAAGCTGACCCGCACAATCGTATGAAAAAATTAAAAAGCGACTCAATTTCCTAAGCCAAGGGCAACATTCCCTCTGAAAATAATAAAGTAACATTCCCACCGATAACAACTCCGATTAAAAAATTTAAAAAGATCAAATTTCCATCTAATTACAACTCCGAATAAAAAAATAAAAAACGACCGAATATCGGTCTGAAAACAACTCCGATTAAAAAATTCAAAAGCTACCCGAAATTACCCTGTCTGAAGCTCACCGGTGATGCGGCCGAGTCCTGGGAACAGTGCACCGGCCACACCAGCGACGTGGGCACCGAGGCTGAAGCCGACGAGGTGCGCGTCGTGACGCCGCAGCCGCCCTGCGTTCTGTGGCGAGACTCTGCCGTCAGTTGCGTCACCTCACTGGGGTGAGGGGCTGGTTCACGACGTCGTGAACTGTAATGAGCTGGTACCGGGTTGAGAAATGCATGGGTTCAGGGTTGCATGGGCTTAGGGTTGAGAAATACATGGGTAAAGCATCGTGAAATGATGACTTTGTGTTGTGAAGGGGTAGGGTTTAGCGTTGTGAAATGATTGGGTCCAGCGTTGTGAAATGATTGAGTTCAGCGTTGTAAAATGATAACTTTGTGTTGTGAAGTGGTAGGGTTCAGCGTTGTGAAATGATTCGGTTCAGCGTTGTGAAATGATAACTTTGTGTTGTGAGATGCTTGGGTTCAGCGTTGTGAAATGCTTCGGTTCAGGGTTGTGAAATACTTGGGTTCAGCATTGTGGGTGCAGCACTGAGAAGCACAAGGTTTTATCGGTTGTTTACTATCTTCAGCATGATTGTTTTTATTTCAAAGGTATAAAAAAAATGCGTATTTTTTCTAGTACAGTATTCAGAGGTTCCTAATTAGAGTTGACTTATGGGATAGCGTAATTCTTAATTGTTTCACGTTCATATGTAATATATCCAGAACTTTTTGAATCTTTACAACTGCGATGAAATTTCACAAATGCTTGTCAACTTCAAAGTATTTTCCGTTGCTGACTATGAAACTCCCCGTCGTTTCTTCTATTGCTTATTGGTGGTCAGTAACTCGCATTCTACGACCAGTCAATTTTTCTTGAATTTTCACACCCATTTGAAACGATTTGCTTGATTTTGAACAATTTTGAGCTTGAGATGCAGGAACTTGTTTAGTGTGCTTAGTACCTAGTGCTGTGTGCTAGGCAAAGTGAGGCTAAGTCTGGTGAATAATGTAAGCGAGTAAGGAAGGCTTTTCGGCTTTTGAAATGAATTTTCGATCGATTTGAGACAAGTGACATAGGGCGTTATCGGGGTGCCAAATCAACCGTTATTTTTCCAATATGTTCAGGCCTGATTTGGCGTACACTTCCCTGTCAGCGCCTGGAAACTGTTTATGTTGTAGAGAGTCTGATTTTGTGACACTAATTCACATTGAATAAACCACCAAATCTTGAATTTTCCCTGCCTAGCCAATTCTTAGATCTGGTACTGCAAGAGTTAATTTACACAGAAAGATGTTATACAGAGAGGATGATCCCAAAAAATGCGAAAATGTTATTGGTAAAAACTCGAATAACGCAGTTGCTTGCGTGGGATTTTGAAAGTGAATTTTTTCGAGCAGACTTTGTTTGGTGTTTCTCTTAAAACAATCTTACCCATATTTTTTGTGAGTGCAAATAAAGCATTGAACTGAATTTGAAATTTGCATTTAAGCACATGAATTCTGTCTCCTCTACTTCTAACTAAATTTTAACCAGTAGGTGCCAATGAATCAGATTTATGAATCTTCTGTTCAACTGATCCTCAACGCTACATGTATTTTTCACAAAGATAAAAAAACACAAGCTTTGACTTGAGTCACAAAAACGCAACTGTGTTCCCTTGCCTCAATAGCGGCCAGCAAGTGAGAGAGTTGTGCTCCTGCGAAGCCAACGTTCTCGACAGCAGGTCCGTAGAAGCCGTCACACAGCGCCTCCCACTGCATCACCACCACATTCACGTCTTCCTAGGAGTTAGAAAATTTTTTACTTCACTTCGAACGCAGGGGCCAAAAACACGCCGTGTTCTCTTTTTGCTAAAATTGGATAGTTTAGCAGCTCAGCAAGAAGGAAAAGCGATAACCAGTACATTCTTTCTGTCATCGGTACAAAGAGTTCTGAGCTCAATCGACCCTTGCAGCAGTTAGCGAGTGAGCTCGTTCTCCACCCTGTAGTGGATGATGGACAAATAATTATTTTTTCAAAAGTTATCCACTTCAATGAGGAAACATTGCTGTAATACAATAATTCTCTATTTGTTTACGTTCCCGTAATAATAACATTAAAAAACACCTTTTTTCCTCGTTTTAAATGGTATTCAACGTCTGCGCGTAGAAATTTAAATTGCTCTGTCCCAACAAGCCCTTTGGGTAAAAGCAACAAGATTATGTCTTGTGCCTTTAGTAGTATACCAGAGTTAGGAATGAATTGCTTTGACAAATTTTTCACTCCGTGCACCAACAAAAGATAGACTTGTTGTCCACAATCATCTCTTTCGTTGCCATATTTTCATCTCTATGAAATTATAACCAATCACTACTCAATGCAACAATCATCCGAGTAGAAGTTCTTCGTTAATTACTGGTCATACCCGCAGAGTCACACGTACTCTTTGTCCAAAGCGAAAGCCTCATAAAATAATACCTTTTGCACAAGACGACATGAACAACGTCATCTGGTACCATGTTGTTTGTATTTATCATGAATAATTTTACGTCAAGCTGGAAACTATTTCAACAGCTGCTTTTAGCAGCTCGATTCTGAGAGGAAAATTTATATTTCATGTCGTTTCCTCATTATGAGTTCTCTGTGAGTTAAATTTCCAATTGACATTTATAGAGTTTTACAAACCTTTTTGAGCAGCTCTTTTTTCATCGCGTACACGAAATCATTATGCGAATTTAAAGGCGAATAACCGTGGATGATGACCACAAGCTTCGCTGATGTGGCATAGTGAGAGTTGATGACACTAGCTGCGGCGTCGGCCTCCAAGATATCAAATTGATCAGGGTTTCGTCTGCAGTGAAAAGTGAAAAACAAGCTTGAATATTGTGCGAACATTCTTGAAAATAATTACGGTATCAGTAAAGTTTTTCTATTGATGGTAATGACATATCAAAGATTTTTTCATCATTCTGATGAAATGGGAAACCCTTGAAACAATTTTCGTTCCTTAGTTAATGTTAAGTGAATATTAAATGAAATGGAAAGTGAATTTGCATTAGAGTAAAAAGTGAAAATGCATTGATTCGTATACTCTGCTATTAATTCGTGTACTTTTGAGCGATGTTAGTGTGTTTGTAATAAAAGTGAAGTTTTCACCATTGTGACTATTGTTCGTAGTGATTATTGTTGCAAAAATATTTTATCAAAAGCGATATTCTTCAGCATGAGATTGCTGTGAAGAAAAATAGTTTGTGCTTGTGTTAATATTTTATTAAGAATATGAAGGTTGAAAGAAATGACTGAAATGGAAGAACTATTTTGTCCAGAATGAACTAAAAATTTTTTTTATACGTGCCGACCTAACCTATCACACGAAGCAAAATAAAATTAGATTCAGCACTTGACAACTTTTTACGATATTGAACATTTTTGGTGCAATTTTTACCAATCAGAAACGCCAACAGAACCTAATATATATGCATCAATCTCACTAGCTACATGCAGAAGGGCAACACGGTTTCAATATTGGTCCTCTACGAAAACTGATTTTAATAATATATTTAAATGCAATGGTATCAAATTAAATTTTTGTGCTCTGTACAAAAACAACTTTGATAAAAAAAATTTTCATTTAATGATTTTTATCCAGCTCAAACTACCTCTCATATATATTAATTTGAAAACTTTTGATTTTTATTAGAATAAGACTGCTCATTGTAAATAAAATTCTAGCTTCTCCAGCTCCCAGAGTTAAATACCAACTAAATGAGCCAACTCCTGCGCGAATTTTTGACAGAGTTTCATAAATTTTCAGAAAATGTGAAAACTCTCTTGAAACTATCGCCCGTACGAATGAATTAAACATCTACTGAGAGACTAAAACTGCATCAGTCGGATTTTTTGTAAGTCTTCATTCCAAAATTTTTCCTACAAAATTAATTAAATGTTAGGTTAAATTTTTGTGAGCTTAAACAGTGATGCTGCTCGGGGATGTGTTACTGAAATGTCAGACGCAAACTCCGTAGACTTTAACCTGAGTGAAATTGAAGGAGTTAAACATTTGTTACACGTTCCGTGGATATATTTACGTCTCACTTTGGCACCCATAGACAGTAACTTTTATTCGTACTGGAATGGTTCAGTGCTCAAGCTATAACAAATTTAAGAGTTATATCGTTGGAAGATGAGCGAAAAAAGGTATTGTGGTTTATTGATCACATTCGCTACGTTTCCGCGGTTGATAACTGTTGGTTGGCTTAGGTTGTAAGAAGAAGAATTGGGAAATCGACCTTACTGCTCGAATGCTTTTTTATCCTTCCTGAGAAATCTGAAAAATGCAATTGCACGACAGCATTTCACCTCGTATGATATCAGCTGTTTTCTGAAAAGGTCGCGAAACAGATGAAATGACATTCACTTATACCGGTAAGTGAATGGGCAATCTCCCTGTGGTACACCAAATTTTTAATGCGAAGGGAACGTGTTAAAGAGTGTGGTAAAAAAAATTGTTTGCTTATTTTCGATACCAAATATTGTGCTCAACAAATTTTACACATTTTCCATCACGTTCGTTTAATTCACAGTTGAAAGTCTTGTATGACATTTCGTCTACATAGCCTTCAAATTATTTCACTCATTATTACCACTGTACGAAATGATTTACGATATATAATCAATTCAATTTTAATCACACGAGCAAATTACCTCGTGTAGAGTTTAAAGACGATATCTCTCGATGTAGGCTGGCTGCCTCGTACGCTCAGGTCTTGGGGATAGAAAGAGTCATCGGTGTCGTCGGTGATGGTCGAGTGAAGGACTTCGTTACTTTCGTTTTCACAGTCGATGGTGTCGTCCAGCAGAGGTATCATTTCTGAACTAAATCTTGCCATAACACCTGCAATAAGGGATTCAGATGAGAATCTTCAAAAAAAAAGCTTGTATATTCATATTCAAAGAAGCTCCTATATTCATAGCCTATACACTTTCATCGCTATATGCTGCCATACTTGGACACAGAACTTCACACACTTTCTTCAACATAAAGAGATTACAGTTTGCAAAACATGCTAGAATTATGGAAGTCAAGCATTATGATACCGTGCCCACATATTAAAATAGGGATCGTAATATAGAGTGTGTTGCGAAGAAATTCATTAAGATAAAAGAATAACTTAATCTCCTACACTGAGAAGCAATTTTGTATTTTTCCACTGAAATTTTGGCTGTGAAAAGAGAAGAGGCTCTGAAAAAGATCAGTTCTGAAAGGACTAACACTGACGCTATATCTTGATCTTTCAAAGAACGCAAGACTTCAAAGTATCAAAATAAGTGTTAACCTTCTTAAGCTTAGAATTGACCCGGAAATACTGCCTGTCTTTCAAAGCGAATATATAAATGGTTAGATTTAATTTAGAAATAAGCCCGTCTAGACGCAAAAAAAATTCCTATAGTTCACTCTTTAATCTTCAATTTTCTGCTCTTAATTCAACACTTCAAGAAAAAGCATCGAACTCTGATGTTTGTTTTTATTACTTTCATATCAACACTTTAAAAGAGATTTTTCCATCAAATCTCAATCCCTGTGAAGCTTTGGGAAAAGTAAAACTTGAATATATTTTTTATTTGCAATAATATGTGATATTATTCGTAATAGCTTTCCGCTGAGGTTAAATTTGGCGTAAAGGTTCATGAATTAGTTATTTAAATTTCATTAGCGAGGAAAGTTTTGCAAATTAACTTAATTTGAACGCTGACTGTATATTACAAATAAAGTCACAATTTTGTTACTTCATAGAGAAAAACTTTTACTTGTACAGATCACATTGAAATACCTCTGCTCATCATTTCCCAACCTTGAGGTATTAAATGAATTATACTGTTGACGCTAATCGGTCATATTTAAACAGAAGTTGAAATTGTGGCTGATATAATTGAACGCCATTAGTATTTTACGTGTAAACTAAAATACGGAATTTAATGTCATGTGCGTTTCTAGGACCAATTCGAGTTACTCGAATAAAGTCTCTCCTTCTGGATTTTACTCACAGGGGTTAATTGACAAGAATTTGATGTTAAATTTAGACTTCTGTTGAAATTTAGCGATTAAGAGGCAGATTTTTACCCTTTTCCCTGAATGCATGCGTTTCTTATATCCAGTAATGTATTTCAAGAACATAATTATAGTCGCTTCTGTCTAACATTTTCCTCACTGGGAGGAAAATGATGCAAAAGTGAACCACATTCTCTGCATAAAGCATACAATTCAAAAAATGGTGGTTTCATAAGTTGAAGAAACCGGAGAGAGGGCTAGGAGAGAACATAGTTAATTTATCGCAGACTTGATCCTCCATTATTTCATTTATAAAATGGAAATAACTTTCACAAACTGTTCAATTTCTAGAGCAGAAATTTTAGCCTCAATTCAGAGAGAGAAAGCGCGTTGTACGATATACAGTGGAAAAGTATAGCCTTTAGCCTTACCATGGCACTTTGGGATTTCCACCTTTATCCTTATGTATGTACCTTGAATTTTTCATTTAGCAGTAATTCGCGGAAATTAGACTGAAGCGACAGAAAGCAGTTGCCATTGCTTCATTCTATAACAGTCGCTACAAATGTAACTTGGAGCTTTTGTTGCTAAATAGATTCTGTACTGCACGAATTATTCCTTAGGAACTTAAAAACAAAGAGAACACTTCATTGCTATCTTTGTTTTTAAATTCCTTATGATCATTCGCCGTAAGAAAGTAACTTTCATAATTGTTCTCTTAAAAAACGTTATTTAACATATCCGTTGTAAAAACAGCAGTTTTCCATTAACTGAAACGATTGTGACATATCGTCAAGAAATTCGAGTGAATTTCAAATTGGATGAAAATTAATCTTGTGAAAAAGAAATCTTAGTGCAATTTGACCGTAAAAAACCTTAACACTAATTTCTAAAACAAACAGTGCGCAATGCTCGTCTTGAGCTGCTAAGTACTTTCCAAGCAGAACTACTCCAAACGCTTCAGGCAATATTTTCAAGTGGTAGGTTTTTTTTAACTCGCACAAAAGAAGCCAGAATGTTTTGTCGGTGCAAAACATGGTCTAAAATAACATAGTTACCGTGGGCTCTTTTCTGAGCATTCTTAAGTATATTAGGGCTGAAAATTCAGGAGTAGAGTTTAACATTATGATAGCCCAAACGTGATGCTGTGTCGTGCCAAAAGTAGAGGGAAAATTTCAGCTCACTCTGCAATCTTTTCATATGTGTACCCTAG
>JACJUY010007890.1:7600-21742 GCA_014220935.1 Platorchestia sp. MABIK
TATTAATATTAACAATGCATCCAAACATGTCATATATCCTTTCTAGGATGAATTCAATTGTGCTTAGGTGTACATTTATTTGATAATAGGCCTTTTATTTGTTTTGAAATTTTTTTGATGGATTACATTGTTAATGAATGAATATTTTGCAGTTTTCTTCAACAACCTTTTTCCCAACATTTCTTATGCTAAGCGCAGTTTGCAAACGTAGCATATAAACTTCCAGGAATGAGTTTATTTCAAGTTTTTGCAATTATTTGAAAATTTGAGTGTATAGGGTAATATAGGGTAATCGCGCATCTTAGTATAGGGTAAAGAAATCTCATACCTTGGAAACACTGGTTCAGTGTCGTGTGTAGTGGCAAAACGTGAAAAGAGGAGGCACCACGCTGCTAAGGAGAATGCAAGCGATCGTAAGCTTTCAAGAAATGTTTCTGCTTTTGGAATGGTGAACTATTTGCCTGAGCAATTATCAACCGAAGATGATGTGTCCATTGCACGACACCAGAGTGGAATGATTAAGGAAGTACAAAAAGTTTTCCCAAATCACAGAAAAATTGATAAAGCCATGCGCTTGACTTTCCCTCATCGAAGAAACCTCATCGTTAATCAGACTGTTACCGTTGCATTCATTAAAGAATTGTATCTTGCTCTCTTCGATCCCAATGATGTAGAAACTTTAAACTAAATGGCGATAATAAAGTACGTTACAATATATTTGCTCAAAAACAATTCAATTTACTCAAGCTTTCATTGCAATAACTTAACCATGAATTTCAGAGCTGTTTTGAGTTCAACCGTTTGACGGAATAAGACATTGCCACACTTCTCCAGAACAATGTGTTGGAGTACTGGCAACCCATTCTCCAGATGCGTAAAATGCATATGCCACACTGCCCTCCTGAGCTATCACCTGCAGTATTTAAAGGTATCTCGAGTAGTTTGTGTTTTATGGTAAGACGTGGAACGTTTGTCAGCAAATGAAAAAGTGCGAGTGATTGTTTTACAGATCAAGTGGGTTAGCTTCAGGGATGCTTGCTGACCTTGTGATTGATTGTGCATGCATGGTATGGTGAGAGAAACCTATGTGAGTTTCAGGTATAGGTATAACGCTTAAGTGATATACGGGGCGGTGCCTTTGGTGTAAAGCAATTACTGTTTGCGCATGACACTGCATTGGTTGCTAAGTCGGAAGTTAGGTTGTGCAGAGTGGTACAAAAGTTAAGACTTGTTTGACAGAAGGAGGTTGAGACCGCATGTGGGAAGAATAATGTTACGAGGTGTTCAAGAGATGGAAATGTTAGTAAAATGAATGTAGCATTAAATTAAGATTTAAAAAGTACTTCTAGAAACCTTGAGTCTTATATGGGTGCGCATAGCGATATGGAAGAAGTGCAAGCATGAACTGAGGAATAGATTAAAAGCGTCAAAAGTTTGAAATAGGTGTAGGAAATGAAAGTTTATGCAAAAGTGTAAAATGGAATTTGTGTGAAAGTGAGGTTACATTTACTGTGTTACATGGAGCTGCGATTTGGTGAATGAGATTAGCTACAACAGAATAACTGACTGTATATCAGATGAGATGTCTGGAAAGTATAGCAGTAGTGACTCTAGGAGATAGAGTAAGAAATGAAGTGGATAAAGTTTTGTTGGAAAGAAGCTGTCAAGAAGAGCAGACTGTTCTCTATTAATATAGTTTGCAACTTTGATCTTATGAAAAATGAGGAGCATCTAAAGGGAATTAATTAATTTAACCACATACTGTAATGCTGCCGTGATGCTTCACTTGGAGGAGAAATGAAATGCTGAAGAAATAGGGTGTGTTGGCCAATAGCTCTTAGGTACATATGTGCAGGAAAAGGTAAAATTATGTTAGATAGCTGGATAAGGCTTTTAGATTGAGCTTTTTATAATACGAAAGCATGGAAGTGGAGTGAAAATTGGCAAACTCACATGTCAGTAACAACAAACCAAACAGAACCATTAATATCTAAGATGATTTCTATTACAGAGAATTTTGAGTCATTATTTCCAAATGCTACAACAACATCTCGTCTCTCATTTGTTAATCTTAGGAAAATCACTGACTTAGCTACTGTTACTGAAGGAAAACCTCAAGCAACATTGGAGACTAGTTCTTTCACAGTCTCATCCATGTCAGTAATACGAGTATTCACTTTTTTGGATGAAGATAGCCAAGTCAGAGATAGATAGCGAAGTTTGGGATGATTGAACGGAGTTTGAACTTTGTATCGTGACGAATTTGACTATAGAAGAAACAAATTTATATGCCTTGGTGAGTGATAAATGGGAATAGATTGTGTCTGATTTGAACGCAACCGGAAGGGTAGGGTGGGTGTTCGAATGTGTGTGGGAGACATCTGTTGTATTGTGGGTGGTCGCCAGTGTTAGTCTGGACATTCTTACCCCATACCATGGGCTAGGAGTTGGTTTTATGTGCTGCGAGCCCCACACCTAAGATAAAGCTCGGAGGGTAAACTTGGCTAATGGTGAGCAGAGGAGCGTTAGCGCTTACCCTTTAGTTGCCCCTCTTGACTGAAGGAAAGAGGCTATTGTAAAGTTTCAAATTTTTATAATATAAGCGTATGATATTGACTTAAGGATAATTAGCTTCTATTAATTTTGTCGGCAGAACGTACGGTCTGCAGTGCCCTTCTTCAAGTGCCCAGTCTAATGAAGGAATCTGTAAGCTTTACCTCTATCCCAGGAGTAAGTTACAATGAATTTTCAATGTGATGTCTCAGTGCTTGATGTTTTCATGTAAGAGAAACTGAGATATAAATTACGAAGTTATCTATTGCTGTAATTCTTTTGGGCTTGTTGGGAATAACATCACTGTAAATCTTTTGGGTTTGTTTTCTTTGAAAAATTTTGTTTCATCATGGCATTGGATCTATTTATTTCATTGTAAGTGAAGTTTTTCCAAAATTCTACTGGTAAATGTATCCATTTAAATGATATTTGATTTTCTTTACATTTTGGTCAGTTGTCAGGAGAAGCTTATATTTCTAAATGACGAGTGTAGAAAACTAAGACAGTTAGATCATGAATCTTGGTTTACTGATGAGTGTCTACTGAACATTAATGTAATTACATGTATTCTGCATGTCAGGGGAATACGATTTTCCATGCTTCCAGGCCCCATACCATTTTATGTGCGTAAACCTGCAGTAACTACGTTTTTTCATTATAGATGTACTTGCTCACAACAAATGTTAACACAACTTATTTATACATGCACAAAATGTTTCGACTGTATCTGTTTAAAATTGAAAAGCATATATAATTTATTCGAATTTTATGAATCGAATTATAGTTCTAACCCTCTACTAAATGCGTTCCACTAACCCAGTGGTATTCATTGCTCGGTTTGCGATGACTCAATTCTTGGCTCTTGAAAAATAAGTAAATTAACTAGTGTGCATGGCCCGTCAAAATTAACGGGATTCAATACCTTTCTTGAAATTTTTTTCCAGAATTGGATGACAAACAAATATATCCATCCTAACAGTACACCTGATAAAAAATATTCATGTACTTGTGCACTGGTGAAACTCGTATCACAGATACGGTCATTATAACTATCCTTATTAGCGTGACAGAGAAATGGAAGGAGCTGGCTCCAAACAGATAAACCAAGGGTATTGTTAGGTAGTAGCAGGACCCGTGGAAATTCCATGGACAATGTCATCGGTGGACCCGTGAAAAAACTCTGTCAATATTACCTAACCTATGCTAACCTACCCAATCCTATCCTAACCTATCCTAATAAGCGGACACAAAATAAACATTTGAATAAAAATATAAATCAACACACTACCGGTATTTTTAGGTTAGATTAATGTATGATTCATATAATATACGCTATTTTGCAGTAACTAAGGCTATCTCAATCAACCAAAGTCACTCTCATGCAAAAATTAGTGAATAACACTGCACTAGACCATTTATTCCCAGAATTGTACACTGAGAGGTGCTGTCTACTACATTCAAAGGTTTTCCATTCCCTTATGAAACGAATGAAAGCCTTCAGTTTTGAAGCATGATGATTCTTCTTATCGATATGCCTTGATGAATTGGTTTTCTTCATGGGCAACTGCCCATGAAGAAACCTTCATATTAAAAGTATAACCAATACTTCATGCTACAAGATTTTATAAAATTCAGTTCATGTTCATAATAAGATTTAACTTCTATCTCTTATGTACATTCTAATTCAAGTTGTTGGTCAAGACATGTGCTTGTTAAAAGGCTAAAATTGTGTACTCGTACGTATTTCCTAAAACCCATGTTGACTAATTTTTGGCATTTTTTGATAAATAATTCTGGAACCTAGTCCCAGATTACACGAAGCACCGAACACTAAGGAATAAGTTAAGTAAATTGCACAGTATATTTTACACATGACATACATTTCTTTGGTCTGAAGGAATTGATTTTGTTAACTTGGGTTGGTTCTTGATCGTTTTTATGGAAGTGTTCTTAAGACATTCGTTATTTCCAGGAAGAGACTGGATCTGCTCCTATGCTTCACTTCAGTGACCCGGCCGACCCTGACGCAGAGGGTATACTTCTTGCTGAAGCTGTTGAGATATGCTGCGTGAAGGGCTTGTTGCAAGGTGTTGCTGTGTGGCTAGTGTGTTACTGTATATTTAACATGAGCTACCCCAAATCAAGTAAAAAAACGCTGCTATTCATACAAAGAGGACTTCTTGGGTTGAAGGACACGTGCAAGACACCTCTAATCGTCCCCAACACTGCCCAGAGCTTAAAAATGCTGAAAAGTACAAGCTAAATTTAAGTATTCAATTTGAACCCCATTTTTACGTCAATCAAGTTATGGTTGGGTCAGCCTTCGTTTCAATGGAATAAGTTTATTTTTTGAAAAAGGGGCAATTTTCTCTTTGGTTTGTTGACGACATTTGATTTGTTTCACGAGAGGAAAGAACAAGATCGCGTTTTTCATGTGGATGTTGGAAAAGGGTATCCCTGCAGAGGGTGGGTTCCCGTATAGGTTATACAGCGAAAAAACAAAAAGGTAGACTGAAGAAAGGAATATACAGATAATCTATTATGGATGTAACTTTTCATTTTATTTTCAATAGTTAACTGGTTTTTCGCACTGTTTAATATGATTTTTAATGGAGGTTTTTATTAAATTTGGTGCTTGGAATTTTTTTCTCATTCACAGTTCTATCAAGTCAGCGACAATGAGTTCCTTGGTCGGGATGATACCCTCTGCTTAACTCATTTTAAAACATGAGGTAAGTTAGTAATACTATTGTTTCTCTGTGCTTCAATTAATTATTCCCCATTTTTTATAAGGTATCACGTAACCTATCCTCATTTAAAACTTACTTTAAATTCATTAGAATAAAACAAAGAAATAATGGGGGGACTGAGAGCCATTCTAAGTTTATTATTTTTATAAAATATATCCATAAATGCTCTTGTGTAACAGCTTTTCATTCCTCCCCAACTTCGAGAGCATTTCTAATTGACAGTGAAACTGCAGGCTATACGAGCGTCAACCGTGCAAGGTAATGCAATGCATTGTATTAGTAGTAGTAGTGTAGAATTAGTAGTAGCAGTAGTGTAGTAGTAGTAGTAGCAACAAGCCCTGTACTACTATTACTACTACTATTATTACTACTACTACTACTACTACTACTACTACTACTACTACTACTACTACTACTACTACTACTACTACTGCTAGTAGTATTGTGAAATGCAACGGTTAATATCCGTAGAGTTTATTTGGGACACCAGTTTAAAATGCATCAAACTGATGCCTTAGTGTCCTATCGATGAGACACTGGAGCGTCTCTAAATCGGGTCTGGAGACACTGGTATGCATCCAAATCTTAAGTGTCTCATTGATGATGCATCTGCTTGTCTCAGATTTGGGACAAACCTCAGATGCACCTGGGTGTTTAAAAATAGGGATATTATTTTTTTCAGTGCTGTTTTCGGGGCTGCATTTCGTCCTCATGGAGCGACTGGTTGCACAGACCACTGGAGACCTGAGGGCCGTCACCGAGCGTACTCACCGCAAGAAGCTGCTGGTTCTCGGAATCTCTAACTCCCGAGAGCCATGTAATCCTGACAGAGTAATTTTCAGTCTTAGTTCTGTTGCTCTTAGCAGTCGAATCAAGTATCTTTTAGCCTTCGGCTTGGACTTTGTCTTACCTGTCTACAGGTTAAATTTTCATCAATACTTTTTAACTTTTGGACGATTAATTGAACTTTTGAAGAATTATCCATGTAGTAATGTTGAAAGTTTCAAGTCTCAATTGAAACAAACAGCCCTACGGTATTACTATAACTTCAAATCGTTTAAAAAAATTTCTGCTATTTTCAATTCTCGAGACTACGCTCTTTTACGGAATCTGGCTAGAAATAAAGATTTAATAATAATTAGTGTTCTCTTGCAATACGATGATGAGCTGCATCTTGTAGTTGAATTCTCTCTCGTGCTTCTTAAACAAACAATCAAACAAACATCGGCATCTACGGATGCTTTATTTCCAATTGAAGCATGATTCATATCACCTTTTACATTGGTTTTTCAAATGCCTCAAAACTAATACCAGGACGCCCTGACGCTTTCCCCCGGTCAAAGACCGGTACCCATTTCAGACACCTGGGTAGAGTGGGGCATTGTGCTTAGAATTTTTTCTCCTATACCCAACAGAGAAAATCGCCACCAGCGCCGAGACTCGCACCCGCGTTTCCCGCACGGAGTCAGGTCCGAAAGCCACACGGCTATGACGAGCACTATTAATTATTGCGACTAATAACAAATTATTGTTCTCTTGCAATACGATGCTGAACTGCACCTTATTGAATTCTCTCTCGTGCTTCTTGAGACAATTGTTCTCTTGCAATACGATGCTGAGCTGCATCTTGTTGAATTCTCTCTCGTGCTTCTATAGACAATTGTTCTCTTGCAATACGATGCTGAGCTGCATCTTGTTAAATTCTCGCTCGTGCTTCTTGAGACAATTCACGACGGAGTTCACGACGTCTTTTAGTATTTCTATGGCGTTGCTCTTCTCTCTGATCTTCAGACTGTCTTGCTCGCCGCAATTGTTGAGCTAATCTCTTTGCGTTTATTCTTTTGTGTTCATCCATTTCTAAAGTACGAATTACAAATTTTCTAATGCAGAAATTTTAGTCGCAATACTTTCTTTTATGAACAAGAATTGAGTTGCGAAAATTGTGAAGTTGATGTATAGCATGCATCACAGATAGGCTCATCACGCACTTTCGGCTGGCTTCGGACAGACAGAAAGACAGACGGACGCGGCTCTTATTTTAGTATAGATTTACTCATCTTTATTTTCAATTTTCTGGATGTATATTTACTATCCATACGATGAACAAGATAATATGAACAAGCTCCGTAACGATGAACATGCTCTGAAATTAATTTTTGTGTGGATGTCTGGTTACATGGTTCTACACCTTTTTCACTTCAAATTAATCCAAGTCAAGTTCAATTCAATCCAAGTCAAGTTCAATTTAATCTGGGTCAAGTTCAAATTAATCCAAGTCAAATTCAAATTAATCCAAGTCAAGTTCAAATAAATCCAACCCTAAGTTGAGTTAAGAATTGACATAATCACTTGTTAATTTGAGCTTTTTTATGTTAAATATGTATGTATTGGATGTGATGAGCAAGAAAATCAATTTTCCTTTCAGCAAGGAATACATAAAATTTCTGCAGTGTAAAAACAAGCTGTCGTATAATGTGGTAAGTATCCAGCATCAGGAGGCAGAGTGTGATTCAGCTCATTGAGCGGAGTAACAGATATAAGTCAATTATAAAAACTTCGTATCATACTACACATTAAAGTTGTTTTACAATTCTACATTAATGGCAGTATGCATCCTTTAAAATATTTATGTTCAAAGGCAATTTTATGTTACAAATACACATACACATAATAGTATCGAGGATTTATTTACACTCATATAGAGATTTATATGCTTGAAATTCCATTTCCTCACGTATATAAAATCATATATGCATGCAACTACACAAGATTACCATTGAACGATATGTGGATTTAACCTTTATAAGATATACAGAAACGAAATCTGTTTTTGCTTGTTCAAACGATTTTTGTGTAAACAATTACAATTTGTTTCATCGACAGATATGATATATTTGCCTTGGCCTATTCATTTGAAGAGATGGCACAATTTTTTTTTTTGCTTATGCAGGATTGTATTAGTGTAGAAATTTAAAAACGAAGAAAATGCTAACTAAACTAGTCATTTTTATTCTAAAGAATGAACAAAAAAAAAATCGAAAACGTTTCGGAGACCAGCTCTATCATCAGTTCTGTAAAATACAAAGTATAATCAATCTAACGCAAGCATGAAAACACAAACGATACTAAATTCCAGAATATACAAAAAAAGATAACTATGCATAAACTATATGAAGGGGATACGAGCTAAGCATGTTGTTTAAAATAGGTTTTTCCTTGAAAAATGCAAAGATTCTAAAATCCTTAGGTCTAAATCACAGAAAGAACTGTCAATTATTTTAAAATCACTATCACGAATAATTGCGCTACGCTGACTAGTTTTTTAGATGGAGAACAGAAATAGTGTAAAGTACAATAGAGGTAATTTTAGATAATGAGGGCCACGAAAATTACAAGCTTTGTATTTCTAATTAAACAATTTTAACACAACGGTCATTAGTTGATAAGCATTTTATTTAAATATAAATGAATGATCACAAAACATATGGAGATGTTTTTACGTGAATGCTTTCCAGTAATAAAGAGATGATGAGTTAGGTAATGTTACAAGTTGAGAGTGAACCGAAAAAAGACCATTATCTTTAGTTAAAATGCTAGTTCTCAGTTTAGTACACACATCTGTGCATATATACACGTAAATATATACACATATACATGCACATACATACCTACGCACATACATACACGTAATACGCAAACATAACACAAATACATATCTATGCATCGAGGCAATCACAATACATGCGCGTTCTATAAAATTGTTATGCGATGTACTCAAATATAGGATAATGAGCAAATTAAGGAGGGTCGTAACGACTTTTTCAGTATGTGTTGCTGCTTACAATTTCTAATGAAATGTTGTAACTGTGTTTAATTAAATATTGCAACGAAAAGATCATTGGTTGATAAGCGGCTTATTTATCATATGTGGGTGAACGCGCAACAAATATATATATTTCCTTTTATAAATGCTTTACAATAATGAAGTGAAATGATGTATTACGTAGTGACATATACGCCCATATACGCACGCATAGCGTGTACACGTACACATATACACAAGTAAGCATGTGCGCAAATGTTAGCGTAGACTTAGTGTAAACTAGCATTCGAATCGAGGGACTCGGAGAAAATATCTTTTATCACTGCATGAATTTTATGATATTTCCGTACTAATAAAAGTGGCAGGAAACAGTCTACCTAGATCAGATATATGAAAACGATTCTTCTACAACGGCTCCTAAGAACAGCATAATTGCAGAAATACGTGAGATTAACGGCCTAGGTGCGGTTGTTTTTAAAATACTCTAGAGCGTAAGAGATGAAATGATAATTTGCACTACACTAGCCTAACATGAACATTTTGGACGTGAATAAGAAGGAAAACATGAATATCCTATAAGGGTTTCAAATTAGAAAAAATCACATTCTCTTAGAAATATGGTGCAGAATGTCTGCAATTGATAACCATATACAAAGGTACCATGACGGTCTAGTTTGATGCTTGCGCAAAAACGGAGAGGAAAGACATAAAATGTATCCTGTGGCTGGTTTATTTAGGTTGAATAGAGCTTGTTAATTCATGAAAGCAAAAAAGATGCTGAACTTTGTGAGTTGAAAACATGACATTTTACATGTACAAGACACATGAGCTTTGGATTGCTTTGCTTAGGGTTGAATTAATTTGAACTTGACTTGGATTAATTTGAAGTGAAAAAGGTGTAGATGTGAGTATTGTGCTACGTTTTTTATAAATTACTTTTGACTAGACTTGTATGACTACTTTGAAATCAGTTACGTCGGTGGTTTGGTCAGTTTTGGTAGAGCGTTTTTGAGTCTTTTTTTCTTTTCGTTTTTACTTATAGTGAAAGAATTCCGAGGCATTCTCTAGTATTATTTATGAGTGCTCAGTCATCTTACCATGTATGAAATATCCTAATGAACATATTTTGTTTCTCTTCATGTCACAATTAACTCTTGACATGGCTAATGTACTCATCGTATGATGTGTTTATCAATTAAGAACCCTTTCATCAATACTACGCTACAGAATAGTTGTTATTTATACTATAGAATAATGTTAAGGCATTTCAAGGGCGGTAAACTCTTCTCATTCTCCAGATGATCTGTTCGATGATATTCAAGCACAAGCCGACACTGGCAGTAAAATACCCCAGAGCGTAAGCTGCGATCGAGGACAAAGAAACATTTACAGTGCAAAGGAATACAAAAAACACTGTTACTTCTTTAAATGGGTACATGCGCCCGTTTAAAATTACAAGCTCGAAAAAAAGTCGTGAAATTATTCACAATCTGTCTCTTACAGCAGCATTTTTTAATAAATCACTAAGAGAAAGTATGCCTCCAAGCCAGTCGTCGATTTTCTCTACTGTAACAAACATTCAAATCCTAACCGGGCAACTTTTATTTGCTATAAATTCACATATAAGTTCCCAACACCTAGTGCCTGTGGTACCTGCCAGTATTTCTCCTAATATCGACTCCAATGGTCAAGAGCCTTATGATACTTTGTTGCTAAGTGACAATACTCTAAGCACATTCTCAAGGAAGGACATCGACGCTCATTTTGGATCCAAACTGTTCCTCTGGAGTTTGATGACCTTCTCCATGTTATAAATCGCATGCCTGGATTAACTAGTTACATACTAAATTTCATGGACTCTGCCTCTCGCCCTCAGACTTAGCTCAAATCATAAAACTAATTGTAAAAAAGTACGCACTTTCTCGCATTTATTTTGCTAATGCTTGCAGTGCGCAAGAATTCTACAGAGCGTACATTTTTTGCAAAAACCTGGGCTTAAACTTGATTCAACTTCAAACTTACACAGAAATTAATAATGCTGACGCACTCGATAACTTCCAGTGACCTCGCACCCAGGAGGAAAATTTCTGTTTTATGAAACAACTCCCAAAGAAATCAATATTGCAGATCACAATGGCACATTGTCCTCTTTTCAACAAATGCCAAACCATAAAATGAACTGTGGATTCCTCTAGTGAATCAATCAAAAACTCCACTGAATGAAACAAATATTATCACTCTTAACTCTGAAAAAGAAAATCTACCAATGCACGTCAATGCACATGGTAAACCAGACCTTTCAAAATTAGCAGCGCCATCAAACAGGGCTTTGAACAACTTGTGGTGTTCTCCCTCAGGCTACTTCACGCTCCGAAAACAAAATGCAAAAAAAACTTGGGAGACTAACTTAGAGAAGTTACTCAGTATAAAAAATCTGACTGTAAAGCCCTTTTAACAACCCGTCAAAAACGGTGAATGACTTCGACACTTTCGTCTCAAAAGTTAGCGAAGATGTTTTCAGTGAAGTTTCTAGGATGGTTTCAAACACATCTATAGGTGTAAATCTGAGTAATGTTTCATCCCCAAATACTAGAAACAAATGGAGACCAAAGCCGGTTAGTATTATAGAGATTCGAAAATTTTTATACCTACCCAAAAATGCGACTGGACATGATGACACTAGCCTCGAATATATAAAATACAGCTTCGCTGTTACAGCACCCCTGATTTGTTTGATAATAAATACATCTATAGCCACATACAAGTTTTCTGATCAATGGAAACTATCCATTATTAAGCCATTCCATAAATCTGGTGATATCGATAGAGCGTCAAACTACGGACCAATAAGTCTCCTGCCTGTAATGTCCAATATTTTAGAAAAAGTAATAACAAACCAGCTCTCGTCTTACTTAGACGAGTCACATTTACTTCACCGAAATAAATATGCTCACAGGAGAAACACCAGTACTCAGGATGCTCTGCTTAACATAACAGAAAAAGTACACAATGATATGGACCAAAAAAAAAACTTTTCCATTAACTTTTCTATATCTCTCCAAAGCTTTCGACAGTGTTGAGCATAAAAACTTCCACAAGAAGTTTCGAACCTCGAAATAGACAATCAGTGGTTTGTAAGCTACCTACAAAACCGCTCTCATGCAGTGTGCTCACATTACAAATTGTCACCATTCACACCAAATGATTTTGGCGTTTCCCAAGGTTCAATCCTCGGCCGCTCCTATTTTCAATTTTCATCAATGATTTCCCCACTATGCCGGCAAACACAAAAATCGCCATTTGGGATGACGATGTACAAATTGCTATGACAAGTTTGACAGCAGATTTGGAAGAAACAAAAGCCAACGCTGAAAGCCTTCTAAGAAAACTGAAATTATAGTATAACCACAATGCCCTCAAACTTATGCAGGTAAAACACAATGCATTATTTTTGGATTACAGAATACGATCAAACATTTATCGCCAATTAAGTTAACATTTGGAGACGATAAAATAAACCAGTAGATAAGGGAAAAATCTTGGTGTTTGGTTCGACAAAAATATTACTTTCGAACCACACGTAGAGACAATGTGCAACAAAATTAACGGAACTTTAATGTTCTTTCATAGCATTAAGAACACACTTGACGAAAAATCTGGGTTATTGGTAATTCAGTCATTAGTTTTATCGCGTCTCGACTACTGTATAGTCTATGTAAGGGGAGATTTACCTCAATAGCTTCAAAAAGACTTGCAAAAATGTATGAACTTCGCCGCCAAAGTCGTAAGCCAAGGTAATTTCAAGAAACGCGATCATGCCATCCCTCTGTTAAAAAAACTCGGCTGGGCCCCAATACCAGAGAGATTCATGATATAAAAAGCTCTATGAGTGTTCTCTTCTCTGTACCTCCCTCAGAGTAATGCAGATGTGGTAAAAAAGATTTCATCTAATATCCCAAACTAAAAAACAAACCGGAGGAATGATGTCTTTGTCAGTTACCGATCATCTGATATGGGACAAAAAGTTCTCTAAGTTTCTGGAGCTTTTTTGTGGAACCAGCTTCCCCAGCATATCAATAACTCTAAAACTGCAAAAGAATTCAGAGTAAATGTGTCACGCATCTCTGCCACAGGGCCTGCAGCACTTCGGTGTTAATTTCGCACTTACCTGAAACTTGATTTTCCTGAAATTTCTGTTGGAACATTAGTTTTCGTTCGTTTGCGTTCAGCGAACAGTAGCACTGAAATTTCAAATCAGAAATAACTCTAAATTTCAGTAATTGAAATTAATACGATGGATCACTGTTTAATCTACGTCTACGTGCCAAGATTTTGTAAATATTAGCTACTCACAAGTGATATCCGACCACAACAGTATCACATTTTATCCCATGTATCCATGTCCCTATAATGTTTAAGAGAATACCGATAGGATGTGGAACCTGTTTATATATAGATATATATATACATACTGTTGTTGCTCAGACTGTAACTTGATTTCTCTTTAATTTCTATTAGAAAATTAGAAACTAATTCATTTCTGAGTATTTTTCAAATAATTTCTAACGATTACAGCGAGTTCCATTGTCATTTTCGATGTAGTAGGAGAAAGGTTGTTTTTTATGTTTATTATTTTTCTTATATTCATTTTTAATTCGTATATATATATATATATATATATATATATATATTAATCTGTGTGCATGTATATGTACACACCCACATGCGTGGATATATCTGTGTGTATGTATGTGGGTATATGTATGTCTACATAAATATGTGTACAGGGGGTTGGTGGAACTCTTGGTACAAACTTCGGCTACTAGTAAAAAATACAAATTTAAACACTTTTTCATCAGTGAAAAAATATCGAAAAGCGCTTTGTTTTTTAATTATTGGGCTTAGTAGTTTTTAATGCTGCGCTTCAAGAACTCACGGCGATCCTAGTTAACCACATGCACTAATGTTCAATAATATCAAACGAGGGTAATGAAAAACGTTAAATAACATGAGGTA
>JACJUY010007891.1:0-24189 GCA_014220935.1 Platorchestia sp. MABIK
TTTCCCATGTACGTTTTGGGTTATTTTTTGCCTTGAATAGCTCTTGGTGAAAGTGAGTTTGTTTTGCTTGCGTGATTTTCTTCCGAAGAATCTTTCAAAGTTCTTCGGAAGAAAATCACGCAAGCAAAAGTTCATACGACGTTGTATAGAAATGTTCTGGTAAAACTTGTCAAACAGAAAAACTTGCAATTTCGCCAGGGTTACGATTTTGAGCAAGATTGTGAAAATGATTCAAAAAAATGCTTGGTGGTGCAGGCCAGAAGCAGTTGAAGATAAACTAGAAATACTTTTAATTTGAGCGTTTCTCCTTATGTCTGTTTTTCAACAGATAAGCAGCCGCTACGAAAAATCCAGTTATTTTGAGCAGCTGCAGTTTAGCCGCTAGAGAGCCATTACACAAGTCGTTTGTTTAAACGAGTTGGTGCTATGTATAATAAATTCAGTTCGCCCTACCTTCGCCGATTGGTTACTCGAGAATTATGTAGGGCAGCATTGCACACCATTTACTGGATAATTCAATTCTGGAATCCACTGCGAACAGTGTCCCTAATATTATAAATTGAGCTTTCTGTCTTTTTTTCTTGAAATTGATTATCTTTGAGAATTTATTTGGCTTCACCCGCCAAAGAAAGCCATTTCCTTTGAACACTAGTTTCTATCTCTTAACGGCTTGTTTATCAATCGAGGGCTTTTCGGATTTCTTTCACTTTTGCTCTATTAAAAGCATTTAATGGTTTCTGTTCAGGCTTTCAATATTTAAGCCTTCATCTCTGAAAACTGCACGTTCGTCACGCTTCAGTGAAGTCTAAAATTAGACGACTTTCTTCTCAGTAATGCCTGCCATACTCGGGCATTACCAATGAACAATAATCTTAAGTTGTCTAGTATACACGAACTTTTCCCTTCAATTTGCTCCATTGGTTTTGATCGAAATTCTCACAATTTATCAAATGGCGATATGGTTAAACTTGCCTTCATTTTCAACCCCGTGACCATTCGCAGCGAGCTATTTAGGCCTTCCATGGAACATGTAGGCCACCCTCTAAAGCAATTTCCAATCTTTCGAATGCTACAATAGGAACTTTCATGAACTGCTTCTTTGAAGCCCTGAGATTTAAAAAGGATTTAAGAAATTCTGGCGTAAACTCTGGAAATATATTTTCATTATTCAACATTCAATCCTAAAATTATAAAATTAGCAACGCAAGATGGTTCTTCATTTGCCTACGATCCAAAACCTTTACGAAAAAACGACAACCTCCAGTTCATGATCGAACGAAAAAGCCTCGTTCGCACCATATAAGGTACAACTAGCGGCCTTTAGCTTCAGCCGTGAAGGGTCTATACCTAGTTTCTCGTTCAAAGAAGGTCATACCTGAACTATTTTATTCTTAGCGTAACTTGAGACTAAGTCATTGGAATTTATTTTCCAAGATTCACCAAAACGGGAGACAAGCGTTCATGTATCGAGGTTTTTAAAATTACATTCCTGACATCTTACGGCATCTCTACTAAGACTTGCGAGGTTTTGTGGATTCTTCTGCCGGAAGAGCAGAAGGAGACGTTACCGCTTCCACGTGTTTCGAAGACCCGGCTGACGACTTTGGTAGGTCTTTTTCTTTGGCGTCAAGTCCAAAAACTTTGTGCGGGCTTGGGTTCTGCGGATCTGGTCGCACGCTTTTCCAAGCTTCGACAATGATGTTGAGCACCTTCTCGAATGTCGTCTGCAAGAACAGAAATGTAGTCATTTCCAAGCCGGGATCTTTCTTTATGTTTACGAAATTTTCCAGCAAGTTTGGAAATCTACGAAAAAAACTTTCAGCGAAAAAATCTGACATGGCAGCTTCGGATCTAAAGGTTTCTTTACGTAGACCGTTTAAAAACGGCTGAAACCGTAGAGTCATCAGGGAACCGTAGCAATCTTGCTAAAAATGAAGGATCAAGATAAGCTTTTTCAATCGTTTCAAGTGTATGTTCGATAAAGGACAAATTTCAAACGTTTCGGCCACATGCCATCATCAGTGGTAAGAATTCTGTGAAGAGCAAAGTAAAAAGTTGAAAAAGACCATATCAACTTTCTACTTCACAGAGTTCTTACCACTGATGACGGCATGTGGCCGAAACGTTTGAAATTTGTCCTTTTTCGAATATGTTCCTGAAATGATTGAAAAGGCTTATCTTGCCCGTTCATTTTCGTGACGGCTAAACCTTATTTTAAAAAACTCACCAGAAGGTATTTTGAGAAACTGTACAAGATGGACGCAGTGCATGTAACAACCGAGAACCACTTTGTGATCCAGTCGTAGACCGAGGTAGGCAGAATCATCTTCAGCAAATCGTTGAGGTAGACGAGGGTGTATTTCATTGCTCGCACCGTAGTTTCCAGCTGTGCGGCAAATGGTGAACATGTTTCAGACTTGCATGAAGTGGCACGAACAGCGTCATAATAAATCAGTCGACTTCTTCAAATGTAGCCATTATAATAGGAGAAAGACTCGTAGTTAAAATGCAACAACTCGATGGAAATGAAAGTTCGCTTCAAGTTCTAACGGGTTTTACTTCAAAGGAGGAAGTTTGAGCGCCAATTTGCCGCAGCCAAGCTGATAAAAGCCCACCACAATATTTGAAACGTTTTATATTTTCGAATAAAATCTTTCTATGCTTAAAATACAAGGGAGCGAATTGCACGCTTCAGGTAGCTCCGGTTAAAAGCTACGTTCAAGGGAACAGCTGCGGAATTTTGCTTCTAATATGGAAGAAATTCAATCAAACTTAAGTTCTTCAGGGCAATTACATTGGTAAATTCTACCTTCAGCCGTACCGAAAGTTGGTAAAAATAAGCCGCAATAACCTAGCTTCAAGTGCTGTAATGCTGTACCTAGCTTTGTATTCCGGACAAATAAAAGTTAACCATTCTAAAAATTACTTGTGACTCACCGTTTCCTTAGCCCATTTCTTAAGCTTGTTGAATGCGTCTAGCACTTCATCGTTTATCTGAAAGCAGAGCCGACAATTCATCATGATCTATCAAAGTTTTCGAAATACGAAAGATTTTACAATGTTGAACGCCCAGGCGCCAGGTTAAATGCCGAACAGCTACATGGACGTCATTGAAAATTATGGCGCTTCCCCAAGTAAATTCTACAGCTTCGTGTTTAATATCAATATTGCGACATGCCAGTAAAGTTTCTTGGGTGCAGATTAAATGTCAAATAACTCTTTAATCTATTACGAATAAAGATTGCAGTTTTCTGAACTCAAATTAAGTGTCAGCGAAGTCTCTTGGGTACAATAGGAGGAATTTCTGCAGTAAATGTATCTCGGTCTGGTTTACGGACGAAACCAAGTTAAGCTCTCACCTGATCCCACTGTTCTTTGATATAAGCTATTAAAATTGCTATCGTGGTCATAAATTTGTCGCCGTAGTAGTCGATGCCACGGATTAGTTTCACGAACAAGGAGCTCAAAGCGTTCGTGATGCCCAGGATGGAGGCTATGGACAGAGCGATGTACAGGCCAGGTTTGATGAACAAAGCCGAGAAAATCCACCAGGACCAGTGGACGGTGACGATGGTAGGACGAAACACGAATTTCAGGAAGGTGATCCATTTCATCAACAGGTCCAACAGCAGCGCCGTCTGCCACAATGGACTTTCATTTAAAAAATGCTTAAGTGTTTACTGGAGGTCATATCAGTGTATCGTATTTACGAGCCGAAGATGCACCGGCAATGCGTGCATTGTGCCCTCGGTGCAAGCAACGGTAATTATTGCTGCCCCCCGTTAGGAAATTGGGTCTTATTTGAGGCATTTCCCTCATGCTAGACGGGTGAATTTTCTGTTAAGTGGCAGAAATTTCTGCCACCTGCTGTCATTAAATATTCCACGCACATCTTCCAAGACTGAACAACGGTGAAGTTTTTTTTTAAATGCTAGGACGCATAGCGTCGGTAACTTCTACCAGATCTTTAGTCCTGTGAAGCTCAAAGCTACGGCCGGGAAGCATTCTATTGAAACTAATCGTCTAATTTTTTTCCGGAAATTAAAAGTGCCGTTGATAATAGATCAACGCTTACAGTTTGAGTGGGTTTAAAAGTACTTGTTAACGTTACTCTGATCAGAACCGTGGGAGCAACAAAAGTAGTCCAAGTAGGCATGTAAATCTTTATTATTATTTAGTTTACAAGCAGCGGCTTCGTCTCCAATATGCCGTTCTACCACTGATGGTATTTTTCAGAAATAAAAGTTCCCTGGACTTCACTTCGGAGTTAAAATCTTTAGTTGAAACTTGCGAGTGGAGAGAGATCCTGTAGTTAACACGCTCCCTACGTAATGTACAAAGGTGTACCATGTGTGTAAATTGAACATTTACGTACCAATAACAATTTCACTAAACATTTAAATGAGACTATGGCGTACAAGTTGAAATGTACTCAAGTGCAACCAGTATTCCCGCTCGTCAGAAAGGACAAGAATCCAATCAAGCGGTTAAGATTGCTTTTCAGTTCCGCTTCCTCCAGAGTAACGAACCGACCGTAGCAACAGCTGAAACTAAGAACTTTTAACCAGTTTTTGGTGCACACACTTAGGAAATAAAGCTTCTGAAAAAATTTAATCTAAACTCGCGCTTTGGGGCGAAGGAACCGCACTTCAGAGTAAACAGTGTTCCAATTGAGATTCAGCGGTATTAAGTAGCTTCTATTCGTGTTGAAGACCACGGTCATGCGTAGACTAAAAAAAAATACATCAGCCAAAGTCCAATCGGACAAGCCTTCTTCACCTGTTAACAACGGAGTTCAATACTACATTCGCGCGGATCGTACGCTTGATTTGGTTAGGCCAAGTGAAACCGACTCGGAAAATCCAGTCCACTGCTTGAACCAGTTTTCATCCTTTGTAAGGAATTTACAAAATATAAAGGGACTATATTAACCACCTTCAATTATATTCTCTTAAATATTAACTTTTCGCAAATTTTCTATAAAGGACATTCACGTACATTCGTAGGCGAGTGAGAAATTTACGTAGCGGTTCATATTTACCCCGAACTTGTCAGAGTGTAAACAACATTAACATCACAGCTAGGCACTCCAAAGAAATCTTATTTGTTGAAATTTTTTGTATATCTAAATTTCATCGTCTCGTCTCAATCAAATATTAATGCCTCGTCCTTCAGGAACCGCTTGAAAATAGAGTTAGTTACCTTTATATTCAGTGCGAGGCCGGAGAGGAAGACGTACACTTGGAGGAAAGTGTCGTTGTCGCTGAGCAGCGGGAAAACGTGCTCAAACCAAGGCGGCAGATGCACGCTGCGGGGAAAATTAGTTCCATGAACGCCAATAAATCGATACTTGACATTGAAACTTTATATTTAGCCAAGCTTCTGACTTTGCATCGGAGTCAGATCAAAGCAGCAACGGGATGAAGTTAGAAAGATCCATGAACTAAATGGAAGAGGCCGCTACGACGCTTCTGCTATGAACTTAAGACACCCAAGACATTTTGATTGTACTTTACTTCCGGTCCGAAAAAGTTTTTGAAAATTAGTTAAATAATTTTGAACTTCAATTTGAATTGAATATTGAACTTAATTTAACCCATCGCAGTGTTGACACATTGACTGCAGAGGCAGGGAAATGGCGGCCTCGGGCATTTAATTAAGGACAGGTTTTAAGTAACCTAATTAAAAATTACTTCGCTGCTCTAAAACTTTTGCTATCTTTCCCAAGTGGAAAAATTGAATAGTGCGATACTTCACCTCTCGCGTCAATTTATAAAAAATTGTTTCAAGACTTTATGCCGGTCATTGACACTGATAAGTTAACGCGCAATTTGTGTTTTGCCAAAGTCTCCTGACGTAGAAGAGTAGAGGAGAAATTACAGCACTCACGTCTGCTCGCCGCTATCTCCATGGAAAGCTGGCGAGATGTCTTCAGCGCCGGGAAACTGGAGGTCCTTCCTCGACGAAGTCCTGGGCAGCGACTGGAGCTGCTTCATTTTAGGGTTTTGTTGCGGGGTGCGGGCCTTTGAAGGTTCTCCTTGGCGGGCGTTCGAACTTTCAGCCATTTTTTATGTTGGATAATTTGGAAGAATTTCAAATGCTATTGCTGAAATTAAAAGTACTGTCTAGGTTAAACAAGGCCTGCCAGTTGTAATGGCCGACAAGAAGTAGATTGAGTACTACTGAAGCAAGGGCAGAGCTTATCATCAAGCTAAAAATCCGATAAAAACGGTAACATTTTTTTTATTTCCATGGTTATTGCAGGAAATTAACTTCGCGTCGGGGGAGTTCAAGTACAAATACACAATAACTATTCAAAGCAAGAAAATTGAACTTTACATAGATTAAGCAATTTCCACCTAATTTAGGTTATGGACCATGTTGATAAGAGTAAAAATGAATCCGTTTGCTCAGTTGAAAACCGAGCAATTCAAGGGAAAGATCAACACCCTGTACTTCCATGGTTATGTGGCGATTAGTTTAAGGCGAAGAAAATATATCGTTTCCTAATGAAACTCTTGGAAAGCTTGCACGAACTTTGAAAGTTTCAAATTTTAGAGAAGAATCCGGCAATAAAATTTTAGCAACATACATTTCCACGTGTTAGGAGCTGGAGCTGAAGATGGCCCTTTCTGAGGCGGCCCGTAGACGATCTATTCGATTGTCCGTCTCATAGATTTTATTTATTGAGATCATTTTTGTCGCCCACTTAATTAATAGACGGTCGTCAATCAAGCCCACAGACGATCAATTAAATTGTCAATATTCATCATTGTCAACTCTATTGCCAATAAAATTGATTGTCTATGGGCCGCTTCAGATCAAGGAATCCGTCAAAGCTTCTGTTATTTGGGAGCTTGAACTAAAAAGATCAGACTATTCAGACGACGCTGAATCTTAATATAGATGGGCGTCATTGAAGTCGCCAAGAAAGCACGAAGATAAGTAGCAGACTTTGGTCTATGGCAGTACAAAAGCTAGGCATCGGACCCCATTTATCAGGGTTTAAGAATCCGAAGGACTACATAGGAAGCATGTTCTTACAGTGAACTCTCGTTTCAGAATTTTCGTTCACTATAAATGCCTAGAAATATTCTACTAAAACGGGCATCTATACTGGTGGGAAGTAACGAACTTTTAAAGCAACTTGCTCATGTAGTTGAGAGTGGCTTTCGATAGTTATACTGCCAAGTGCGCAAGTCCGGCGAAAAATTGACTTTTATTTGCGATATGGGTGGCCTACCCATCAGTAGTCAGAAAAGGGTTAAGCAAGATAACTGGCTGAGAGCAGAAATACCATTTTAGACTTGGGACGTAACACGAGGGTCGCTGTAACAAATGATTTCTTTATAAGAGAACAGTTCATGATCGATCACGTGTGCATGAAAGCGGAGTTCCACTGCTATAATTTTTACTAGTGTAACAGTATTTGTAACATTTCAAAGCCAATAAATCCAGCGTAGTTCACTGCTCCCACAATCAGGTTCGTGTACAAACTATTTTCGGCCACGAGTGCAAAATCTTTACAGCGGAGAGCTGGTACTAGAACCACGAAGCAGAGGTCAAATAAAAGAAAAGATTCAAGTATTGACATGGTAGGTTACACATTTTCAGGTTCAGCGAACTCCGCTGAAACGTTTCCATGCTGACGAACTTGCGCATTGTAACATCTTTTAGAAATATTTCTCATGCCCTAAAGCACAGCACAAGCTTAACGGGAAACGAACAGTGGTTCGGGAATATTTCGATTTTCGGGACAGGCCAGTACACGAAATGGCTTCCCCTGGTTACCCGTTGGATTAGCAACTAGTGGTACACTGAGATAGCTTCAGTGATTTTGAACATCAATCAGTGACTACAACTACATTTCCATATATACAAGGCCTGACCTATACAATACTTCTAAATCTCAAAACCCGCGCATCACATCTAATTTTGCTTATAGGTTAATTCCACATTACACTAACACTATCAACGTTTAACAAGTTAAAGTCACCGATTACACCAGATCATCAAGATCCCACAACAAACTGCAGGATTCCCGAGAAGTGTGTTTTACTACACAGCTCTGAGACATACGTCTAAAACAAACGTACATCCTGACCTGTACTTTGCTCCACTCACGCTAGCGGGTGATAAACTTTTTCTCTTTCTTTTGACCTTCAGGAAAGCGGATGTAAATCTTGCTCGGTTTCGTCGAACTCGTTTGCCATAAAAACCTTAAATGGGTTCCATAACTGAAGTTTCGTGTGTCTTTAATGCATTATAACTTAACTTGAAAAATGGAAGCACATGTCAGTTTGTATTTTTACTAAGTTTAACTAAGAAAATAATAGTGAGGAGTGTGGCTTTGATACGTAACATTTTATATAAAAAGATTTACAGTTAAAATTGAACGTTTCGACTCAATGAGTCGAAACAAATTGCTCAACAAATTGCTCAGTAAAACGTGGCAAAGGGAACAGTTTTATGAGCAATATGTTGAGAATGACTCATTGAGTCGAAACTTTCAATTTTAATTGTAAAGCTTTTAATGTAAAATGTTTCGTAACAAAGCCTTATCCCTCGTTATTATTTCCTTAGTTAACTTGAGGAATATATGTAATCCAATTGTTTTCAATCGTGTATGTTGAACGAGATTATTGTTGATTATGATATTTAATTATCACCCTGTACTGGTACGCCAACTTCCCTCAAACATGTACCAAAATATATCCAGTACTAAAAATTAATATTAATAATTGAACTGCACATTGATTCCTATAGTTTTTCGCTCTGTTAGCTTATACACATCATGTAATTACTAGTATTCATACCAATTCTAATAAGGCCATATCACCTCTAAAAGTATTTAAAAATACTTCACTATTATACGTATTCTTCAGTTCTTCAATATGGACAATCTCTCCATATTTTAAGATTACAAACCTGACGATTTTCAACTTCATGAGTAGTATCGGAATCTACAAAACTCTAATTATCTTTCTTGTTGGCATGTTTACTCGCTTGTCCGTTAGCTTGTCCCCAGCTAAGCCAATGGCATTCATTGCGCGGCTCTTCAAAAATATATAAATTAATTATTTCATGCATAATTTATATAATATTTGCTAACTTGCAGTAGCTGCGGCTCTCTCAATCAACGCGTTTAACCGAAGTGTCTCTCTTGTAAAAATTTGTGAATAACATTGGTCTAAGCCATACTTTCCGGAACAATAACAGGATAGTGCAAAGTTAAACAACCTGCTTTCAGTAGTAAGATGGGAAACATTTCAGTTTCGTTCTTGTGTTGCACATAATGCAACCCTTTCACTTTAACGTGGGGAGAAATTCCCGTTCTTTTAGGTTAGCTTGTAATGATCCCAGATGCTTTATTGTGGTTACGGTCTTCTATGATTTTTCGTGTTTTGAAATATATTTCCCCTAATTTCTTCTGCAATTCTTTCAAATAAATGTTTTACTCTTAAATTGAAGACCAACTAACATGAAATGTGTAAACCAACTAATTTCAATTCACACCAATTTCTTTGTCACGTCATTTTCATTTGACTGATAACACTCAGTTTATAAGATTTAATTATTTTCAATTGCCTCTTCTATTGAAAATTATCCAAAATGAGACTTGAACTTGACGCTCACATGTAGTCATTCTATGTAGTAACTGTAGTGTAGGCATACACATTGCAGTTATGTACTCCCTGTATCTTACATTTACAGTACTTATCATCTTACTCCGGCTACTATTTGGAATAAACGATCTACTATTTGGAATTAGCGATCCACCATATGGAATCAACGATCTACTATTTGGAATCAACGATCTACTATATGGAATGAACGATCTACTATATGGAATTAACGATAACATTATAATTTCCACGCAAGCAAAACAAACCATCAGCTTTAGTTTGATTTATCTAGGCCTTTTCACCCGAGTGCCATCAAACATTTTGAGTTCATTAAATAATATTAAAAACACGATGTACATTCCCTTAAACTTCAAGCCTGGCTTAAACAAATCATTTTCATCACGCAGGATCCCCCTGATGGCTAAATTTTCAAATATCCTTTCATCATTACTCCATGCAGAGCATTTCGTGTAATAGGATATGTGAAACGACTGAGTATATGGACGATGTATTGGAACTTAAATATCATGGATTGGGGAATAAAATCAGCGTGAAGGAACATTTAAACAGCGTGCAGCTTAGGTTTAAACCTAATGAAAATTAAACAAATCTTAGCGCGTTATCACTTTCAGCGCTAGAAGCTTTGCCATGTAAATAACATTATAAAAAAATGAATTTTCGGGACTAGACTAAAAATAACGAAACTGATCCCTTCCTATATCTTTTAAAAATGGGGGTTTCGAGCCCGCTGAGTAATTTAAATGGACCAATTAAGTCCTGACAATAAGTCTGAAAGAGATGAAATGTTTCAGTAATAACAAAATTCTTTTACGAAGTATTATTAACAAGAAATATTTTTCTGCGACAAAGGAACAATATTGTTCAACACTGCAGCTAAGCCTCAATCTTCTTTAGCTCTAGAATAACAAATGCACACACATGACTGGGAGCTTAATAACTACAACAACTTGATTAGATTTGGGCGTATATTGGTTTTCGGGGCATGATTAAACTCACACGCACCAGCAGATTTGATTTCATTAAAGCACAACATAATTAAACCCTCGACGCGGATGGTGATGTAGCAAGTGATCCAGACACACACAAAGATGGCTTTCTTAGATGATGTATGTATACGTTTATACCACACAGACGCGTCGGTTGTGTAGAAAGAAAGGATGTTTTATTCCAATCAAGCCTGATACTTATCATCTTGTACACTGGTTTTTCAACTGCCTTATAACTAACTCAAGGGCACCATGACGGTTACTCAGTTCGGTAACCAATTCAGACACCTGGGTGGAGTGGGGAATTGTGGCTGAGTTCTCCCCTTTTCCCAATGGGGAGAATCATCGGGCGGCACTGCCGGGATTCGAACTGTCGACACCTTCCCGTGAAGGGCGCGCGCTCCAAACCACTCGGCCACGGTAACCACTCGACCATGGTAGAAACTTAGAAAAATGATGGGAATAAATTTGTTACCCATTACCACTATATATTTGCCTTGATCTAAGGTTCACTCAGCAAGATAGGTAATATTTCCTCACGAAATCAAGACGTTTATGGACTAACGGCCACTGATTTGCTTTTTTCAATGCGTCTCCTATCTCCTTCCAATTAAACTCAGTAATCTATAACAATCTCCCATTCTTACAAGTGCAGAGTTTGAGCAACACATTTCTTAACTGTAAAGCTCCTGAGGTGAAATCTTTCGTCGAAGCGTGTCAAAATCTGCAAAAGTTATTTTCGTCGCCTGTCAGGAATTCACAAAGTTGATTTTACCACTTTACCGCACATTATAGTGGCCATCATGCGTTTGATCATCATCGTAACCAAAAAATGACTATGACATGTCGATATTTTCTCTTATTTTGTTCAGAAAGCACATTTGCGTCTCATTGCTAAACGAATGCAAGTGTCATATATAGACACATTTCAATTAAACACTCAGCTCTTATCTGAACATCAGAAATAAGAAATAAATAAGCAAAAGTTTAAATAAATACACTCAGTTACTTATTACAAACAAAAATAAGTCTCTCCAACTCGATTTTAATCCTATCCGTATGTACACGCAGGCTTCCGCCCTTGGTTCAACCAAAGTTCAACCTTGAGCAGATTGACTCATTTACTCACTTAAGTTTCTAATTTTACCGCCGTATTATAATAACTTCACGTCCAACGTGAAAATGGTGCACTAAAGCAACTTTGGTCACTTACTGAACCATGTCCAACCACTGTTTCGGGGAGGATCTATTTTCTTGTCATGAATATTTTGAAAAGTACCTCTAGAGCGTGATGAATCACTGTGGCCAACTTTGGTCTTCAAAGAAGTTTCAAAACTTCTGTAACTCAAACCTTCGCGTTCATTTCTGTGCTCCAGTGGGCCAAAAAGTTCATAATTACTACGGTCATTCCGTGATGTTTTTATCCTGGTCGATTCAACGCCATTCGGTACCCTTTTTTCAGCTAATCTGTTCCGTGAATTCAGTTTTACAGAAGACTCTCCAACAGTTGGTGTTGTTCTTTTGTCCGCTCGATTCTCAAGTAGGTGTCTCCTCAGCAGGAGTAACTCTATCTGTTCCTGCGTTAGCTTCCTTTGGGCAGATTCCGTTTCGTACGGACCATGAACAGGAATAAACGGGCCTTCGCCCATTCTTCCTGTGCCACCAAACGGAGGAGCGTCGCTTCCGTCGTCTTCTTCTGTTCGAATCATTCCACCGAAATCAGTAAATCCTTTGCTGTCTACCTCTACACTCTTATTCGATTCACCAATGCTCTCCGCATCAGTAAGAAATATTCTACGTTGGTCACGATTCCAAAACAAAGATGATGGGGAATTTTTTTCAACGGCTCCACTCTGAGGTATCAACAATGGAGGTATGTTCGGTTTCCACACTGATGAAGTTTTTTCTGTGAGTATTTTGGCGGGCTTCCGCGATGTTTCTGCACCCGCTGTCGATGTATATTCTGGTTTCCAAGGAAATAAAGTGTTCGTAAATAATCCTGTTGCTGATGATTTATCAAGTGATGCATTTTTAACAATCTTTACAGCTTCAGAAATCATTTCGGTAAGAGGCCCTGTTTTATCCTTGAGAGAATTTGATATGAATAACAAAGTATTTTTAGTCATCGGGAGACTCAAATTTTTATGAAGAGGTGTAGAATTTTCTTCACTACCCAAGCGATCAGCATCTATCATCATGACTTGTTTCTGGAAATCACGGCCAGGTATCGTGCTCGAATAGTGGACTGTAGTGTTAAAGTTAGGAGGGGCACGAGTAGAGGAAGGAATCGAAAATGTACTAGATTGGGTTGTACTAAGTATAGAATGAGCAAAATTAGAACCCGAGTGAAGGAGATCTAAAGCTTGAGTCGCCAATCTCGATTCTGTAGAAGTGGATGCAACTGATGATGCTTGCTGTATTTTTTGAGATTCATTTGAGATGTATTCACTCTCGTCAATATTTTGGGTCCCTGCTCGTGTTGAAGCATGCTGTTCCGTTGAGTGTAAGCCGTCGATTTCAGAGTTTTGACTCCGTTTTGTGTGCTCTCCGAGTCTCCTAATAGATGTGAGAGGCAAAGAAACTACAGATGGATTCGGAAACTCAGTCTTTGAACTCACCATTGAAGAGGCTTCGTGTAAAAGTCTTTCGTTGAAGATGGGAAATGGAGCCATATGAGCGTTACTGGGACTGGCTGTGTCTTGATTGAGGATGGTTACCGATTCCGGAAAGTAGAATTCTGTTTCAGCGTCGTCACTCAGAAGAAGTATTGGTTCCTGGGGTATTAGGACTTTAGATAGAGTCACTTGTGGCCTTCGCTGAGAGTTATCACCAAGGGTTGACGGCGGAGACTGTAAACCAGATGAGTCTGTCTGGGTCGTGACTGCAGGTGGTTGGAATCTATTCGCAGGTTCGGAAAACGCATTTACTCGCACATCCACTGGATTTGTTCGAGCATCATTCATGATAGATTGATGAATTATCGCTGAATGATCAAATGCAGTCGTATTCAAGATTCTGGATGCAGCGTTGTTATCCGGTGGTTGAGGATCATTCAATATCTCAACGAATCCAGACGAACTAAGTAAGCTTGACTCAAAGTTGTGCACACGTGGTTGGCGGTTCATCGATGACTTGGCTAACACATTTGCAAGACTTTGAGCATTAGTCGTTAGTTCATGGTTCATTGTGTCTGAAGCAACGAAAACATTTGAACCAGTAATTATATCCGGAGTAGTTTCCGGAGTGTGTGGCAGCTGCGTTGTTGAAATTCCAATGAACTCCTCCGACTGCTTACGAATGTCTGAGAAATTTATGACATCACCAGAATTATCGAAACGAATTGAAGATATTGTTGTAGCGACTTTCCCTAAGTTCGGATTCACCGCGCCCAGCTCCTCAAGTCCATCAGAGACGTCAGTTTCTTTACCCGAGTCTGTAATTTTGTCTCCGAACTGCCCCACAGGATCAATCGATTCAATGAAGTTTGCTTCTCTTCCACCTAAATGACTGTCTTCCTCCAACAAAATTTTGGTCGGCGAAGTTGGATTTATTGAATTTAATAGTTTCGCCAAGGTACGAGAATTCTGAAATTCTTCAGGAAAATTTTTTACGATCAAACTCATGTCGTGATCACCTTTCAATTTTTTCTTTTTAATCTGGCTGGACTCGGTCGATGGAGAGTTGACCAATTCTCCAGACTCAGAAAAAATGAAAAGCTTTTTCAGCTCCCGTATGAAGTTGTCAGCTACAGCGGGAACGACCACACTCACAGTCGAAATACTGACCGAAGCGTCTGTGGTGGCATCTTTTTTGCCCTCAGATGATGTCTCTTCAAAAGAAAAAGACGGAATAGAATCCTCGAAATCCGCGTCAAAATCGTTGGATAAATTTCGATCATCGAGTTCATACTCGTCTTTGTCACTCGAGTTAAGGGCTGGTTTAGCCGAAATAGCTTCATTATTAGGAATGAAGAATTGTTCATGAACATGAGAACGTAGATTGTTATCAATTCCTCCGTCGACAGGAGTTGCTGTAGTTGACTGCGGTGAAAATTCAGACGAAGTCGACGTACTAGGTATGATGAAGTGCATATCGTCGAGTAGACGTATCCCGAACGCATTTCCTGGTCCAGGCCTCCATATATAGACAGGAGTGTCCAGATGAAGAAGCTGAGATGCGTCTGAAAAACGACTTAGCAATAATTGCAACGAATCGTTTCTTATACTTCCGAAACTTGTCTCTAAAAATGAAATTGCATCCACTATTGAAACAGCGTTTTGTGTGCCAACATCCAAAGTAGAAGAGACCTGATTGGAGATGCTTTTCGGGATATCAGAGCCTCCTCTGAAACTCGGTGAGTCCAAGTCTAGATGCCCTTTGAATACGTGACTAGAAGAAAAAGAAAGGCTTTGAACATCAGTTGTTCCATTTATCTTGTTTAAAATATCGACTAATTTCACTTTCTCTCCCGATCCGCCGTTCGATGTGGCACCAGATCCATTGGCTGAAGACGATGGAACTTTGAAAGTAACGTTTCCAAATCTCGGCGGTACTCGTGATCTTGCATCAGTTACTATGAGAACAAATTCGTGCGATTTCGACGAACCTGGTAGTTCTTGGGTTGCAATGAGAGGGTCCTTCAACATATTGATGAGTGAGAGAGCTTGCAGGTCAGAAAGAGTACTTCTAGAGCGTTCTTCTGGAAACGTAAGGTACGTGGGATCAGAGGTGATGCCTCGAAGGGCCTCGCGTACTGTTGTAAAAACAGAAATTTCGTCAGGTTCGGGTAGGGATCCCGAGGGTCGCAATAAATTCCCTATTGCCGACAGGTCAACTCGCGGTGGCGCTTCGGATCCTGGTTCGTCTTGTTCTCCGAGAGGGGTCACCGAGATGAAACCTTCGATAAAGTTTTTGGTGGTGAACGTGCCTTCTTTTCCAACAACCTCTAACAAATTTTTTTCTTGGGTTGAGGCTTTTTTCTGGCTCAGTTCTTGTTCAGAGTTGGTATTATGAACTAAATTATCAGTTACCCTCTGAGAGGGAAACGAAGCTTTCGAAAATGGGTCGACGTTTACGTTTGCTGTTGTGGTGAGAGACGAGTTGCTGTCATTTCCAAGACTGACCTCACTAAGAAGGAAATTACCGGGAATTTGTTCGTCCGATTCACCCCCTTCAATATTATCGACGTAAAAGGTTTCTTCTATCAGACGTCCTTTTTCATCAATAATAATTTCCTTGAGATTTTTAACCGGCAACGGCTCAACAACCGAAGGTGGAGGCAGAACATTTCCAGGCAACGAAGATAGGGAAGATTTACCTCTCTGACCAACTGGACTGGCAGTTGGGTACAGATATTCGTAAACATGCGGCAACAAATCTTGGCCTGGATAATGACCAGAAATAGTTTTAAAAGTCAGATGAGGAACTGTCGGGCCGAAATGCTGTAGTGGGGATACGAACACCTGCAGCTGTGGAGATGAGTTGCTGTGATGGGTACTCGAACTTATTCCTTTATTGAACGAATGCCCTGGAATTTGTTGAGAAGCATGGATACTCGAAAATGTCGTGCCCTCATGAAAACCATGAGAAAAATTTTTTTTCCCGGAAAGCAGCCCAGGTATTTTGAGAGCAATTGGCTCCTTTGAGAATGGAGATGTAAATGGATTTTGAAGAATTTGATGTACAGGGGATAAGTGAGTGACATGACTATGACTCACATCAACGATTATAGGGGAGGTTTTTGGAAATGAATTTCCATGAGAAACATTTTGAGAATTTGAGAACTGTTCAACCGGCGGTTGAGGGTTGTGGGAAACTGGAGAATGCATCTGTACACTTTTACCGGTCACTGGTGAAGCTTGACCGGGATAGGAAGTATAACTCGAAATAAGGTTACTCGGAGGGTTATGCTCAAGAATTGACTTTCCATGTGAAGAAATTTGACGGCCAGAAAAAGTGGCATGACTGCTGTCAGGTACATGACCAAAACTTCTACCGTGATTGACGTTATGTGTGTCAATGCTAGGCTGATAAGACAAAATGTTATCATAAATCGGTTTATTATTTCCAACATATAATACGTCATTAGATAAGAAATTTTGAGGAAGTTGCGTAGGCAGATGAACTAGAGATGGTGGAGTCGTTCCGACTAAAGGCGTAACAGGAAATTTATTCAAGGGTCTTTGTCGATTTATGGGATAGTTCCATAATCCGGAGGATCCCGTTTGAGATTGGCGAGCAAAATGCGGGTTTCGACCAACACCCGGCGGGGGCAAGAGCTTTGGAGGAGGAGGCCGGGTATCGGAAGCCAAATTCCCGAACTCAGAATGATGAGTTGGAAGAGAGTCCAGCTCATGGTAGGTGAGGGAAGACACTGAAGGATTCAGGGTGTATCCGCTGAGCAACAACTGTTGTAAAGTTGTAGGTTTATTGGTTGAGCCTGATTGTGATGGTAAATATGGTTGTGTGATCGTCCCGGATGTTGAAAAATGATTCATTCTGGGTGAGGGTGTTGAAAAGTGATTAATTCTGGGTGAGGGTGTTGAAAAGTGATTCATTTTGGGCAAGGGTGTTGAAAAGTGATGAAATCTGGGTGAGCGTGTTGAAAAGTGATTAATTTTGGATGAGGGCGTTGAAAAGATTATTGCATTGGGTGAAGGTGGGTCAGGCAAAGAATACGGATAAATATACTCCCCACGGGAGTACGTAGAAGTAGGCGAAGATGCGGAAAAAATTGGCTTTCTAGTCACGTTGAAAGGCAGCAGAGGGAAGTCCAGAAAATCATCACGCGTTACGTGAGCAACGTTTCCGTCAATTAAATCCGCAGCATTTGTTCTCTCGCGGAAAATTTCTCTCGGCATCGTGGTCACGTGGTTTATCAGGGGCACAGAAGTAGACAATTTATTCTCTGGTGAGTCTCCCCATCCATGACCATCGTATAGTGAAGGGGTAAATGACGAGGGATCGTCAGTAGATGGGGACGCTCGGAATTTAGTTTTGTGTTCATCTTTAACTTTAGAACGGGGTAAACTTGGAGCAGCCAAACCGTTCAAACTGGTGTTGTCTGAAGTCCTTGAATTGCTTTTATGTAAACTATAATTAGGGATGTCTTTCTCATTGACACTATAAGCATTATCATCTATTTCTTCAGTGGTATCGGGTAATTCGAATTTTTGCAGTTTCTTGATACTGATGTCGTCAGAATCTAAATTCTTAGGATTTCTTTGTTTGTTTCCAAATATGAGAGCATCGGCTATCATTGAGCGGGAAGTTGCAGTGACAGGAGACCGATGGTATTCAGAGGAAGGACGGGTTGAGGTTGGTAACTTGTCCCCAACCGTCGTATGGTCAAAACTTGAATACGACAAAAGTGAATCTTCACCATTCGGAGTTACGCCGGTCGAAAAATGATGGTACGACTTGGTGTCTTCATGAACATTTGTGATGCTTCCTTCAGTGGGGAAAAATTTTTCGCTATGAGAGTTTCGAACAAGTTTTGAGTGCAATCCAGAATCATTTACGTTCGGAGCAAAAGAATGTTGGCGAGCATCTTCTTTAGTTTTGCTTACACTTTGACCAGAAAGCGGGTGTTCGGCAAGAACGTTGGGGTCAGAGGCTTTGTGGAAGACGGAGATTTCACTTTCAATTGACTCACTACCGTCTGATGTTTCATGTTTTTCTGATCCAGAGACGCGTGAAGGAAAATTTTCATCCTCTGTTTCCTCGGAATTGTCAATATATTCAGTATCATAAGCATAATAATCGTCGTAACTTACTGAATCATGATCGTACAACTCATCTTGAACATTAACGTTTTCACCGGATCCGAAGACAGAAGCCTCTGGATTCAAGAACCTGTTAGACGTTTCGATATTTTTCCCATTTCTGGAAAGGGGCTCACTGATAAGCGGGAGATGCTGCGGCAACTGCTCTGTTTCAGCAAACAATTCTTCGGGCAGTTTGAGTGATGGGCTTTGGAGCCGTGTGAGAACTGGAGGTCGTGCAGTAGTAATTTCATCTGAAGCGCTCGCATTCGCCTTCTGCTCAGAAGATGTAGAGTTGTGAGAAAGCCTCGTTTTTGACAACTTACTTTTACCGATGAGGTCCAACATGCGTTTGACGGACGAAAATGGTTTGAGGCTCTCGTTAGCATTCGTGGAATTAATTATATGGTTCATAACGTTTGATGCAACGCCCGTGAAATTTGATCTATGGGGTTGATTTTCAACTTCAACAGCATCTTCTGACTCACCATCGTCTCCGAACTTAGGTAAAAGAGGTTGATTCTTACTAAAATGAACCGTCTCGCTAGATGTCAATTTGCCATGTTGCTGAGATTGCAAAATTTTCAACAAATCGTGGGATTTCTTAGCATCAGCAGAGGAGATATTGTCGGGAGGAGATGCTCCAATATCATTGGACGTTTTTTGAAATCTTTCAAATGAATTGGGTGTCTCTTCATCCTTTTCAAATGAATTCAAATTCAGCCCGGTCTTCAGCGAAGGATGAAGAGCACTTAGAGCACTCACTGCGCGTAATAATCGTTCGTTTATACTTTGATATTCTACTCTGAGAGGTCCTTTAACAGGAGTCTCATCAGATAAAACCTCCAATGACAATTTGACAGGAGTCTTGTCAGATAAAACCTTTGTCAATGACGACTTGACAGGAGTCTCGTCAAATAAAACCTCTGTCAATGACGGTTTGACGGGAGTCTCGTCAGATAAAACCTCTAATGACGATGTGACAGGAGTCTCGTCAGATGAAACCTCTGTCAATGACGAAAACTCCTCATGCTTTTTTGGTACCTGAAAATCGGGCCACAACCGCCTGTGGCTGTACCTTCCAGGCGAATCTACCTGCCTGGTGCGAGAGTCCCGCGTGCTCAGCAAGAAAGGCTTCTGCAAGTCAGTTTCTACGCTCGTTCTGTTCTGCTTGTGAGTCGCTGAAGCAACGAACGGGCTCCTGAAAATAGGGTGAGAATTATTTCTGAAGGTTATCTTTCCGAGAAGGCCTGCTTCTGAAGAAGCTTTTCTAGTCACCACGGGGTCTGACAATGCTAGCAGTGGTAGGGAGGTGTTGTCACTGGCGTAAGCCTTCACTACACCACTCTCATCACTCGACCCGTCACTCTCTTCTTCAAGAGACGATATGAAAGACAGAAGTGAATCGCTGACGGGCTTTTTGTGCTTTGTATTTCTTTTCCCTCTGACTAATGACAGTAATTCTGGTAAAGCCGGTAAGTTTTTGCCGCTAGTTGGTTTCATGGATCCAAAATTCGATGGGGAAATTGGGTCGTCATGAGGAAGAGTAGGTGTGAGTGGAACCTGTGTAGGTAAACCTCTTTGTAAGATACGCGCAGGTACACCTGAGCTTGGAATATGCGCAGGTAGATTTGTAGACTGAAATTGCGCAGGTAGACTTGTGGACGAGACTTGCGCTGTCGGACCTGTGGACTGAAGACTTGAAATCGACGGCTGTACAACCAGTGCCACGAGGAGGAAGAAAGACTGGCGCCATCTTGAAGTGTGCGAAGCTCTCTGAAATAAAATTTTCTATTGAAAAACATAACTGTGTAAATACGCTTTTCAATACGCTATTCAAGACTCCGCCCCTTAACTGATATATTTAAAATTATGTCCATCACAACTTTAAATGTGTACATTTTGTATAAAAATTCTATTATATTATATCTTTATACACTTTAGTTTTATTGCAATGCGAAATAAGGAAGTTAGCTCGCCGCACACTGTTCTTTGACAGAATTTGGTTTACCTTCAGAAAGTTCACAAAAGCTAGAAGCAACAGAGATGTTTCGCTTTGAGGAATACCTGTGTATGAGTCACAACCACTTCTTGCATCCTCAGCTCACGATCTACAGTTAATCGTTGAGCAAGAGATTATGAGAAAGCACAAAGAAAATTAAGCACACTAGAATACGTGTAAATGAGTTACATCCACTTCTTGCATCCACAACTCACGATCGACGTGTAATCGTTGAGCAAGAGATTATGAGAAAGCACAAAGAAAATGAGACACACACAATCCGAGCTGATAAAGACGTTGTAAATCAGGACTAAGTTTTCTTAGTCATCACTTGCCGTGAAAGAAAAACACGAAGGACAACTGCCCGAGCACTGGATCACGCCACGAGCGTCTGGCGTTTCGCCGGAGGGGAAAACTTTAGGGAAAGTTATGCTGTGAAGACGTCGCTCGACAGTAGCTTATTAAACAGGGTGGGGAAATTCGGCTATTAGTCACACGCCCTCGTTTGATCATGAGTATATAAATACTAAATATAATACATTAGATACTTCTAATAAGTTGAAGGTTGCATGGATTTGACAAAATCGAGAGGGCGTTTTTAGTGCTCAAGGACTGGGCAAAAATATGATACGCCGTCAATTTGATAGATGTTCGCTTTTGAAACTCAACCTTCAACAACAAAACGTATAACTTTATACAACTTAAAAAGAAAATGTTATTTAATGAAGAAAAAGTACGAGTCCACCTAATTGATGGAATCCTATTTTATGGACTCGTAGAAAAATGACAGCGAATTTCAAGTGCGATGAAGTCAAGGAAAGGCCGCTTCATTTGTCAACAAAATACTGAGGTAGTTTAAATGCTCAGAGGAGAACGTGAGACACTGAAGCAAGGGAGAAAGTGTTGCGCATGCGCTGCCATCTGTAGTGTGTCCACGTGCATCTTTAGTTTTCTACGCCGCGGGCGCCAGAATTTGGACGGTTACGTGAACACTTCCGGCGTGCAAAGCGAGCGGCAGATTCGTACACTTCGGCCTTGTTGAGTGCTGTGTGGAATTTGCCTTTGCCATGAAGGAAAACGCGCTGAACATTACACTGACGTGCTGGTTTTATTCAAGAGATTATATTTTGCTTGCTTCTCACTGAACATTTTACTGACAAGACAGTTTTAATTCCAAAGAATGTATTTTGTTCTTTTCTTGCAAGAACATAATTAACCCCTGACACTGCTATTGTACATCTCGTATGGTTTGTTTATCAGTTGAGGACCTTTATACAAAGAATTATTAAAATCCAACGTGTGGTAATACGTTTTAGCTTTTTTAGACGTAAACAGTTTCTTTTTTCTTCTTTCATTCTTTTTTTTCCCTGCAAGCATCCCTCTGCACTTTCCCTTAATATGAAATTGGTTCAATCTCGTTTCAAATCATACAGGCTTTTGGGTTTCATTTTTCCCTTTTCCTACATTTCCCTCATCATATAATTGGTTCCATTGCACATCTTCGAAAACACTGAAGCCATAATATAATTATCAATGAAAACGATGAGTAAATGTGGAAAAATAACAGTCTCTAGGTGTGTTCATTCACAAAATCGACATCAACACGTCCACCGCGATGGCCGAAGTTCAATGTTCAACTCAAACTTAAACTCAAAAGTTGTCAGTAATTTTATAAATCTCAAACATTAACAGGGTTCATTAAATACTATTAGTTTTTAAAGATTGTGAAAATATTTCAAACGGCCCATCGCAGGTTCGTATCGCACGCAACGACGAGTCAGAGCACCGAGACGAATGTGATCAGAGAAAAATCCGTCAAGTCTCTAAAATTGACCTTGAGCAATTTTTCCCTTTTAATTAAATGGCTTCATACGTTCCTTTAGTCTCCCATTCTCTGACCGAATCTCTTCTTTATTTCGACAAAAATAAAAATTCAGCTTTCTAGGGTGCGCAGTCAAAGAAACAGAAGAAAGAAAGAAAAACGAAAGAAACCGTTTGTTTCCAAATAAAAGTTGATCCATGAAATGTATTACACGACATTATATTTAAAAATTCCTTAATATAAAGACCCTCAATTGATGAACAACCCGTACGAGGTGGTACGAAGTGAGAGAGAGAGTCATTTATTCTTGCATAGGATTGGACTACAAAATGCAGCGGGAATACAGAAAAAAAGAAAAGTAAAACAGTTAATTTCCAATACACATGATACAAGAACCATCATTGGTTTCTGAAGAGCAGCAATGAGTATGTAGTGCATACTACGTGTGTAGTCTATGCTTATCTATGCAGACCACACACGTTTGTGGTCTGCGGTGGGATCATACCCGTAGAACAATAAAACAATAAACATATATATCACAAATGGACAGTGAGACGCGCAAAAGAATATCACAACAAGACAAACATAACAGAAACAACACTATGCGAAAAACAATAATAAAACAATAAATAACTATAACGTATAAACAATAATACGCATAAAATATAACACAAATATGAAGAAAAATAAGATTTAAACAATAATTCGAGGATTAAATAACACAACCATAAGCATATATAACAAATAAACAACAACACGCGTAAAACAATAGTATTAGAACAGGTAAATATAAAATATAAACAATAAGAGAAACTCACCATCAAGTGGCTTTGCATGATGGGACGCACCAGCACACACACACTGAAATAAAGTATGTGGAACCTAGGCTTGCATTCCAGACATATGTTTTTTGTATATTTATGTTTAAACTATTATTGCCGATGATTTAAATTCACATAAACAGTATGTCTTAATATCTTAAAAGTTGATATAAATGAGAGACCTGAAATAGAATGAGAGTTAGTGAGAAAAAGAAAAAGAGTTTATTTCCATTTAATATGATGCAAAAAGCACATCATTGGATTTTAGAATATCTTAATGTAAGGATCCTTAGTTGATACACACATGGGGATCGTAATACCCATGTCACTATGTAGTCTAAGCAAAGGATTGAGGCCGATGTATTCCTATTGTTGCTTAAATCAGGATCGATAATATATGGAACTACAGTTTCAAAGTCACCTTAATGCTGTCTGGATGACGACATTAGGAAAGTTTATATACGTACAGAGTATTCACGTTACAAAAAGAGGCTGCTAGGTCTGTCTCTGAGTTGAAATTAAATGGTTTAGAAAATCCTGAAACGGCATAACCACTGCCGATATTCCCTAGAAATTTAAGTGAGCAGATGCCAGGATTTTTACATTTTTCGACTGGTATCTATGATACCTGAGCTGTATACAGGGTGTCCACAAAAACGTCTCCACTAACCGATGTTTGTACTGTGATACTGTCCCGGTATCATATATACACACATCGGTCAGTGGATACATTTTTTGTGGACATCCTTCATAAATTACACAAATTATTATATGTAGTGAGGATATCACCATGTAATTAACACCAAATTTTAAAGTGAAAACACTTTTCGTGAATTTACACGGAAGAAGCAACGCACCACTTTGAAAGCATTCCTACAACATCCTCTGACACTAACATACGATGTTGCACAAGGATACCATTAGGTAGGTCGAAAGCTCTTGCTAAACTTCTGGTGCGCCTCCTGTCTGACATGGATCGCGCTGGTTTCGCAACCACAGAACCTGACGTTAACGTGTAGGTCTAGGTGTTGCTACCGTGGTGTTACTGCCGTGGTGTTGCTACCGTGTTGTTGCTACCGTGGTGTTACTACAGGAGCTATACCAGCAATCCTTGAGCTATACATAATCCTCAACCAATACGGATAAAA
>JACJUY010007891.1:24931-36325 GCA_014220935.1 Platorchestia sp. MABIK
ATTACAATAAATTCTCACTTTATGCTGAACTGAGCTAAAAACGCAAAGGAGCATTGAAAAAACAGCTTATTTCCAATAAAGTACACACATGAAATGTTGATACTTTGGTTTGCAAAATACATTGCTCTAGTTTTTGTACATTTCTCTGCTCATAAATAAGTTCTCGATTAACTAGAGCTTTCTAATATCACATGGCACCGGTCCAATTTTTCTTTAATTAACTACGAGTAAATAGACTTCTATTCATACAATGCGTCATCCGAAGAAGTGATCACGAAGATTTTACCTGCTAGGCACGCTAGTACGTTTGTTGCTTAATTGTACGCCTACGATCAGAAGCACGGTTAGCACGCTAAAAAATCCATAAGTTTTCCCACTCATGGACAAATAGTCGATGAAAATTAAATACAGGATGACTTCATTCGTTTAAAAATACTTTTTTTCTCGGTTAATGTTGAAACTATAATGTTGATAACTATAAATGGATTACAATATCAGGCACGTAATTCTCCAGCATTGATGACCATCCTCAGTAAAACACACAACTAAAGTCAGTGATGAAAATCAAATAGCCTGAAAATGTATATTTTTCTATCACTGAGTAAAAATTTAAATTGTAAACCAATTTGGTGTAAAAGTTTGAACCTACCACCTTTGGGGATTACAACTTCAGGGCTCACATCTTGTCAAAACAAAGGCTAACATTTTCTGAAAACAAATTCAACCTAAAAAAAATCATAGTTACCGTCACCACCAAAAGACTCACAAATGACTCGCTCAATTTTTCAACAGTAACGTTACCAAGAGGGAAATTTTCGTTGATAGGAATGAAACACTTGTATCACTTACAGCAATTCATACTTTGAACATGTCCAACTTAGATTTTAAAAGCGTTTGTTTTGCTTGGACCCGTTTTCAAACAATTTGTGTCATCATGAACTCTTTTAAGTAAACAAGATGCGTTAAGTTGCTTCTTTTTCTGGCAAAAATTTTCCAATTTTGAGCTTTTAAAAAACTCTGAATGTCGACCACAAAAGCGCAGATAGAGTACTTTGATCAACTTAGAAAAAACTAATGCAATCAGCTGCACAGCTATGACGATATAAATTGTTGAAAATTGTCGGTCCCTGGCTGCTGAAGACCATCACAAGAAACGTGGACCACAGCACGGAGTTGCCGGCGCGAGAGCCGGATTCGGTCTGCGTTGTGGTCTTCCAGAAGCCGAGCGTCTTAACTAAAGCGTGACGGGACAAGGCACAGAACTTCTTCGTGTGAGCGCGTCCATGTTTGTGTGCTCTCTACTGTCGCTGCAGTGATAACAATCGGACGCAATTACAGGCTTTCGTTAGAAATCTACGTCCATAACGCTCACTGTAACGCGCACATTGAGTTTCAACTTTTTCCAACTCTCGATGATGACAAGTGTTTTTAGTTTATCGTTTTAAATATTCCGTAGAGCTAATTTGTCTTCGAAATTATATTCTTTTTGGGACACCATTTCATAACTCAGAATTAAAAAATTCGTTCCGGTTTAACTTAGATTATCCACATTTTGTAATTTCATAGCAATGTTACTAACATCCATCTTTTTCAGTTTGTCTATGTCAACATTTCTATTTTTCTCCCTTTGATTCATCTTTACAAATATTATAGAACATATGAGTTTGATAATTTATTGTTATTTTATTATCCTCCGTGTTTTTAACATTTCATGTATCCAATACGCACACATACGAAATTCTAAGTAGCGGTTGGTTACGCGTGTCGGCAGTAACGGTCGCGTGCGAGACAGATGGACCTGCGCACACGACAGCGTGACAGCAACCATCGAGCGGCCGAAAGCGAGAGCTGACCATAAACTCGGATCGTATGACAACGCGTCAGCATCACTCAAGTTAATTCTTCTAAGGTTACTCGAAGTCAATAGATTCTTGAACTTGTAACTGGCCTTAATTGTTTCTTTTTGATAAAGTTTGTGTAACCATCGCGTTAGTTACTTCTGGGGTTACTCGACGTCAAAATATTCTTGAACTTGTTACTGACCTTAAATCAGGGGTTCCCAAACTGGGGTGCTCGCACCTCCGGGGGTTGGGAGACGATATTCCAGGGGGTGCGAGAAAAATCCAGGTGAATAATAGGATATTGGCTTCACGTTGGCATTTTATTTTTAGGGGTTCGAGGTTCGAATAAAATTTCTTCAGCAGTGCGGGGCGAAAAAAAGGTTGGGAACCCCTGCCTTGATATTATTGTTTCTATCTGGTAAAGTTAGCGTAACTGAAGGAAGTACAAAAAAGGGGATAGAAATGCCAGGAGGACTATATGCACACTGAAATTTTGCCTCTGGGAGCTAACAGTGTTTGATATTATGTATCGAGATTTATGTATTTTGAATTACGCATCACCCACGCACCTCAGATGAGAACACTTACGAGAATATTCGAACTGCAGAAAGAAGAGCAGAGTGTTTGTCCCAAGTTCCTCAATTCGGAAATTTCCGGTTCTCAAGTTACTTATAAATATTATATAGACGCAAATATCTGTGTACAAATTCATGCAACTATATTTTGCACTCGCAATGTGTATACATATAGTAAATATTATCGCCTGTACGTATTGTACATATAATATACATATAAATCCATGGCTTCACGATTAATATCGCAATTCATGGGTCAACTTACGATGTGGTTATGGCAGAACGGAACTCATGAATTAAAAACAATCAATAAAATAGTGTGATTTTATTTCCCCATGTATTTTAAAGAGCTCATGTTTACTAAGTATCGTAAACATTAAATGCTCAAATAAGGTCTTTGCTTAGTAAAATAATGCATTATTATAGTATCAGCCGTAATTAGAAATGGATTCTATTTAATCAGCACATGCATTTTTGCCAATCGTGGCATCGAAAAATTTAAAATTGAAAAAGTAGGGTAAATTCTTTGCTAGGCATGTAGCATCAAACACAACGCTAAAACACGTGATCGCTTCAACAAATAACTTCAACATGAGCTACAAGTCTACACGAGGAGGTAAATAAGCTCATCGTACATAAAACGCACAAAACCGCCAGTCAGGCTGACGAGCGTACACAATACTCTCGATTGTTTGAACTTATTCGAGCCCACACGTTGCTATACTCGCCCAGCGAAGTTCCAAGAGAGAGTACAACCTGAACTCTGACTAGGCTTGGACAATGCTCCTTCCATCAGAGAAGTATGCAGGGCTTATGAAAGCTAATTGCTTCTTTGTCCAGTTCGTCATCTTGGAGGCAGTTTCAAACCAGGATGAATTTTACGGTGTCCTCTGATTCTTATTTTGACTCTGGTGTCGCGGGTAAAAAATGAAAGAAATAAATCTTAGGATTCTACTGCCGTTTTGTTATCAAAAATTTCGTTCGTTGTATCAAAAGCTACTAAAGATTTTTTCGGGTCCCGTATTTAAACGTACCCTGTGCTAGACTTGAAAAACATTCTACTTCTGTATCGCTTGTGGCAAGTGAATTGTTAAAATTGTGTACGAAAGTGCTACGCTGAGTACTGTAGCATTCGTCGGAGGGCCAAGTTGACTTAACCCTCTACCGCCTCACGTTCCCCACATGGTACACTCAATAAAACTGCTCGTATATTTTATTTCTCGTCAAGTAGATGCTCTTATGTATATTTTGAAGTTCACTGCCGAGTTGCAGTTCGTCTCTAATGTGATGTTGGAGACAACCGGATGCTAGAGCCACGTCTAATAACGGTGGTTATAATACCGGCAATATGAGTAGAAAAATTAGTCGGTAGAGGGTTAAAACTTACGCTGCCAGTAGCACCGTTAAGGCGACGTAAATTATTTGGAAATTTTGACCCGAGACAATCCTAAATCTCTTCATCCCGTGACTGCTAAAATATTCTTGCGTCAAGTTCCTAAGCGCCGAGAAAAAACATCTCATGAAATAAGAATATAATGAAAAATATAATGAAACAAGAATATCATGAAATAAGAATTTCATGTCCCAGCACATGCAGAAATGATTAACAGGTTGCAGTCATCACCAACTCTGAACGAGAATTTTTCATCCCAAAGCAAAGAAGAGCTTAAACAGTTAAAAATGAATGCCAAAAATTTTTAAAACCTAGCTAGAACTTCTCTTGCGTACACTGTTTTTACAAGTAATTCACTCTTGTAATGGTAAAGTCGACTGTAATGAAATAAAAGAAGTACCTGACTCGGCAGTAACTATCGGTTGCTATGCTATACGTTCGAATGTAAACATTGTGCGTGCCGGTTGATTCATTATTTCACTTGCTTTATGCACGGTGTCAAAGAGCGTAATTTGAGCACGCAAATGCGCCTACACACACTCACTTATACTCTTCCGAAGGAAAACTTGCTCATAGGACGGATCATGTAAGTCCAAAACATTTATGGACTCCGGGTAGTTAGCAGAGCAGACTGCCAGTTATTGATGGAAATAAATAACACCTGTATGATAATAAAACTATAAAGTCACAAGAGTCTTTTTATTATACAGAAATAGAATGCAAGAGAAGATAATAATCGTCGTACCCTCTGAAAACCCACATTTTCCGCACAATACAATGGGGAATTCGGATTAAGTTAAACAAACACAAAATAAGGTTTAGATGAGGTTGGACATGGGGAAACATTTTGCCCTTGAACTTCGTTCAGACCATTTAAGTAAGTCAAATAAGGCAAACAGAGAGCGTTTCGCAGACTAAGTAGACCAAACGATTTAATGAAACGAACATTTATAGCCGAAAATGAGGTTTGCACATCGAAACGTGTCATTTATAGATTATAGATAGATTACAGAGGTATAACATTTTTATCGATTGGCAGTGTTCCAATAAAAAAAAGGTTGAGTAAATTTCTTTTAAATTTAACACGTGATGAACTTGAACTGTTTCGCAAAGTTGAAAAATTGGAAAAGAAAGAAACATCATGAAGTGAAGCCAAACCCAACATTCAAGCCCCGAAGACGTGCGCACTTGAATATCGTTCTGACAATTTAGGTCGGTAAGTAAGTAAAGCAAGGCAAATTGCTGGCGCTTTGCGGAGTAGGCACACGATTTAAAAAGGTGACGAACATAATGAAGTGAAACCAAAACTGATATTCAAGCCTGAAAGACAGACGTGCCGTAGGCAGACACCTCACAGGTACACTAGATGCAACTCAGGACGTGAAGGCAAAAAGAACGAACAAGCCAGCAAGGGACAGCAAGCGAGTATTTACACTTGCAGAAAGCGCGTCGGGAGACTGAGATCTGATACGCCACGGATTTTGGAAGCAGGTCAGGGCTACTTCTCAGTAGGCCTCATCTTGCTGTAGCGCTTGCCTTGAGACTTGGTAACTCCAGCAGGAGCAGCACCATCACTGCCTTTAGTATGACCAGCATCACCTGCATCACCGTTTTTAGCATGACCGGCATCACCTCCATCACCATCACTGGCCAGTTTTCCAGGACCTTCATAACTACCTCCTTGTTTAGGCTGACCGAAACGTCCAGCACGACCACGGTCAGCCCCTCTACCACCACTACCACCACCACCACCTCGATGATGACGTTGGTTGGTGAACTCCAAGGTCTTGGCAGGCTTCTTCTTTAGAGGCCCCACTCTCTCTCCTCGGCCAACAGAAGAAGGACCGTCTCTCGAAACCCTGTCTTTGCCTCTCACTCCACCTTCACCCGACCCTCTGATTGCGTCGAAGTCTACTCCCGGTCTTTCTCCTCGGCCAACAGAAGAAATGCTGTCTCTTGAAACCCTCTCTTTACCCCTCGCCACTCCTTCACTCGACCCTCTGTTCGAGTCGAGGTCTACTTTAGCACCGTCGCTTAACTTGGACAGACAAGGAAGGTCGTTGGCAGCCCCACCCATGACAGGGCTGGGGGTAGAGGAGTGGGACGACGAAGTGTCTTTTGTGGCGGTCACGTTCCCGTTGTCTTGCTTGGGGCGAGCGGACGACAGGCGGCACTGGCCTGGACGGTACAGCTGCATTGCTGGGCGATCCTGTGAGTGGTTGTTTAAACGTTAACCGTCATGGGTTGCTGAACCTAAAGTTCAATATTGAACTCAAATTTGAAGTCCATTGCACATAGTTAACAACTATGAAAATAGCAACATGTTGTTTACACGTTAAACGCCATGGGTGGTTGAACTAAAGTTCAATATTCAACTCAATTAAGTGCACCATTCAACTCAAATTTAAACTCAATTATAGCTATAGTAATAAGCGCTGAAAACGGACAGCCAAAAAACGATGTTCATAAAAAAATTCAATTTAAACAAAAAGAACGCCTACCTAACTTTCATCTCAGGACCTCACATCAACCCCCTGGGAGTGCTAACAGCCACAGATACAACTGTTGTCTCTCCCTCAGGGACAAAAGAATAAAACCCACCCGACTTTCAACTTTAACGTAGAACTGACCTTGTTGCGAATTTTCCGGACAGTGCGCGGGTCGGACCCAGCTTTGCTTGAGTCATCTCCACTTTCTGTGGACCGCGGCTGCTCGTTAGAAGAGCTCGACTTGTCTGCCATTGTGCCGAAGGCAGCTTCTGTCGAGGTGCTTTGGGTGCTATGATTAGTATCAGCGTCAGAGCCAAGCGTTGCATCTGCACAGCTACTAAAGGTAGCTTCTGTCGAGGTGCCAAGGGTAACTTCTGCAGATGAGCTAAGAGCAGTTTTCACAGAGGGACTAATAGCAGAAGTGCCACAGTCAGTATTTCCAGAGGGACTAAGACCAGCTTCCACAGATGTCCCACAGTCAGTATTTCTAGAGGTAGTGGCAGCATTTCCAGATATAACAAGGTCAGCATCTGAAGAGTTACCAGAAGCAGAGTGCACAGGAGAGTAGCGGAGTGCAGCATTACTCTCATCCTCACAAGGCACATTTTCAGGAAGCACAGACTTGTCTTCCTTGTCACCACTTTCCGGAGACTCGAGTGTCTCAGTAGCCGAGGTCACGTCTTCAAGAGTATCGTTTTCCTTCTTAGAAAGTACTGCATAATTCTTGAATGATACTTCATCTTGATTTTCATGGTCATCTGAAGTCTGTTCATGTCGAGTATTGTCATGGTTAGTGCTATATGTATAAGGAAGAGGAGCTTTGGTGTTATTGGGTTCATCACGGGAAGGTGACTTATCTGCACCATCTGGTAACTTCCCTTGAACATCATATAATTCATCAGCTGGTGAAGTTTCGTTGCTCACAGGCGATATTCTATCATTTAAAGCTGAGTTTTTATCTTCAACAGATGTAATACCATCACCAGTATGGGGTCTACTGTCTGCTGTGGATATTTCTTTGTTAGTTTCAGTGTCACACTTTCCATTCTCTTCCGAAATGGACTGGTGAAGCCTTTCCGTAGAGTGTACACCTAGGAAGATTCAAAAGATTAATTCAACACAAGTGCAACAAGAATAAACTTGCAATCCAACAGCCAACAATATCAACACTTTGGGCCAAAAAGAGGTACTATGGCAACTGATCATAATAAGAACAAACTCTAACGTGAAGTATGAAAAATGATTTGGAGTACTACTACCTTCACTGTCCTTTGAGGGCAAACTGGAAGATTCTTGCCGCTGTTCAGAAGGGCGAGTTTCCATTAAACTTTTCGAGGGGTCTACGAAAACTGAAGGCTCTGTAGTGTCCAGCCTTCTCTTAATGACGATAACTTTCTTATCAGACTTTGGGGCTGATTCGAAAGCTTCTTTATCGTGAAGTCGAGTTTCTGCATCTGGTCGCCTGTGTGTATGGAGGCAGAACAGAATTTCAGGAAATTAAAGAAATTTGTGAGAAGAAACCAAAAATACTGCCTACTCATGCAACAAGATACCTCAACCAATGAGCTGTCAAATGACCTCAAACTTGACAAAGGCAACCATCTCACAAATAGCATGAGAGTATACCCGGTGAGCACAAATACAAGATATGGAATACAATTCTTGATTGAACCTTATTTGCATTAGCACATGTCAGTTAGTGTTAACACAGGGGTGCAGTTCCTTCTCTGTGGAGTGAAGGGTTAAGCATCACACTTTGGATAATGGTTCGATTCTAGTGCGATACCTGCAATGTCTTCACAAAAGTATGAGCAGCTCCTCTGGAGAATATAGAAAACGAGTAGATGATATCAGAGGAGAACTCGCTTCAAAATCCACTTTCATAAACAGTTCAAATTTTTTTATTCCTTGTGAAATTTGCACCCTAATGTGTTCTCCAAAGTTCATTGTCGAGTGGCAGTCACTTCCTCGTTGTGATGTCGGTGACTACATGATGCCGGTGCCAGTTAAGTGACAGATGGTGGTTGGGATAATGGTAATATAAGTTCAAAATGCAGACGTTAAAGGGTTAAGAAGTAGTAAACTCATTCCTAGACCACGATAATAATAATGGAGCATTCTTTAGAGCCCTCATACCGATGCTTGTCCTTTTCAGGCAAGGGCTTCTTGGGAGTCTTCCTGTCTCGCTTTGCCCTCGTCCTGGGAGATGCGTCTAAGGACCGCGTGTTGGAGCTCCGCTCGGTCCTCGGACTCAGGCCTTTTACTCTTGAGGGGGGCTGCTCAAGACAGTAACTCAATGATAACAAAACAGTGACTCAATAATATCATAAAAATACCTTGGGTCAAGACAGTAACTCAATAATAACATCTACATTTCTGGAATCTAGCTCAATGATAATATAACAGTAACTCAAAAATATCATCTACCAATTATATCATCCACCTACCAACTTTCTTCAATAATGAGAAGTTTGCGCTTTATCAACAAAACTGTTATAACACAAAACTACATAAACAATGCCACTCACCCGAGGCATATCTTCATATTCATCATAGTCGTCCTCGAAGTCCTCTTCATGGGACTGCTTGGCCTGCTTGCGTGCACTCCTCTCTCCAATGCGCTGCCTCCGCTTCTCTGCCCTCCTCAGCCTCACGTATTCCTTGCGCTCTTCCCTCTTCAGGACGCGCTCCAGCTGCCGGGTGTTCAACTTGTCAAGCTGAGATCGATTCTGAAGCTTCCTCAGGATCTCCAGACGTCTTTGCTCTATGTACTCCACCAGAGGAGTCTTGGTGTTCTCATCTGAAACAAAGTTGCGCATTTCAGCGTGCAAACACATGAATAAATATGAGCTAGGTCTGATTTCAAAAATTTTGCTGTGAGAATGTTCCAACTTTTCCAAAATATCATGATGACGTAAATGAAAAACATCAACTCATGTTAGCATATTAAAACTTCATGAGCTTGAAGAACACTTGAAAATGGCAAACCTAATGCATGAGAATTTAGCAAGAGCTTTGGTATCATTTGATACTAAACCGCAGCCTTATTTTTGAGAAGCAGAAATTTTTTGGGGGGATTAGATGTTAGTTTAAGCTTTTCTAACTGCATCAAAGGTGTTCCAACAAGAGGGAGGAGGAAGGCATCAAAGTTGAAGAAGAAAGTAGTTGGAGCTGAAAAACAGGACTGCAGCAAACTAAAAAGATAGTCCAAAACCTACCTAACCTTTAGCTTAGGACCTTACATCTTCCCCCTAGGAGCACTAATTCCTATAGAACAATAGTTGCATCCCCCTGAAAGGAATCTTATACTTTTACAGAAGTTACACCTCCCTTACCAGAGGAGCCCTCTAGATCTTCCAGCATCTTTTCAGTGCCAGGAAGGCTGGCAGGCTCAGGGTTGTCGAGGGCCTGCACAAACTGTAGGTAGTCAGGGTCTGTAGCGATGGTCCCCATGCGAGGATCTGGACGCTTGGGGCTAGAATCACGGATTGCCAATTTCTGGAAGGGGGCAAACTCAACGATTGCCTGGGACTCGTGGCCTGCATCGATGAAGTTATGTGGGAAGAAAAATACCGTGTTATTATGCCTGACATTACCTAACCTAGTCTTTTACCTTGAAGAACAATTGACATGAGGCAACTGATCAGGATCATCACTTTAGTGTCAAATTTCATTCGAGGAATACACGTTTCTTAATTGATGCTCACACAAATAATGGCACAAGTGACTAGGTACATCCACTTCAATGAAACATACTGAAGTAGTACAGGTTATAACTATACACTTAAATACACCAAGAAGAAACAAATGTACTGTTTTTGAAAAGCTGTAATACTACTTGGTTGACTTACATGAGGCTTTGAGAGGAATGTCAGAGTAGACTGTGACTGCTTCACACTCTATTTCCAGCATTAGTCACAGTTTTGGCTCGTGTTTGCCTTAACTGTTATGTTATAACTGGTATGATTTTCAAGTAAAAAACAAAGCAAATCAAACCTCAACTAACAGATATGGGATGTTTCTACCATATCTTAAAAGCAATGCGAGTGCAGAAATAAGAAGTTTTACAAAGCTTTTCACTTAAGATAAAAGTTTCATTTTTAAAGAAAATACTCATTCATACATATTTATTCTGAAGTGTAACAAGAATGACAGTATTCAAAAATCCACACAATAAGCATATACAACTGAAAGCCTTAACTGAATGCAGGAAAATTAACTAGATGAAAACAGAGATTTACATCCCTCCAAAATATTTGTCTACATTCTGGATTGTTTAGCCAAAGAAAAGCTCTCTTAGTTAAATTTGAATGTAAAATTACATAAGTAAAAAATACTGACCTTTTCCATTAACAAAGACATAGCCATCAAATCGGTCCTTGAAAGTATAGATGTCGTCCGGGTTAGAGAAATTAATGTAGGCTCGGCAGAAGCCCAGGGATCCGTAGTCATTATTGGCAACGTGATAAGAAAACCAGTCGTGCTCGGGTAAAGGATTCACCACTTCCAGGAACTCCTCTTCTGTGAGCCCACTTGGCAGGTGTCGTATGACAACCTTTGAAAAAAGCACGCATGAAAAAATTCTTCTTAAAGTTGCATGAAATGCAGTTTTTGAAGTAACCAATTCAAGAGTTAGTTTATTTAGTGTATTTAGAATAACTAAGAAATGATTTTCAACACTTGAACATAAACAAATTACAACAAGTTAGTTTGGGCTTAACTTGCTATGCTAGTTTAAATACAAATGCAATTGTTAATTAACTCAATTCTTGAAAGTTCAGAAATGAATCATTATGAAGACATAAAAATATTTGAAGAGTTCAAATGATTGACACTAATGTATGATTGCAAACTATAATTTCAGGCAAGAAAATTTGTCACGGTCGTAAAAAATACACGGCGCCTTATTATTGAATCGCAATTAGATCAGTGACTTCCTGCTAAATATCTTGAAGTAATTTCATAAATCCTTGCCACATGACTGACAGCACAATAGTTCAGCTACTCATATGGCCCACTGTACAGTAATTCAGCTACTCATATGGCCCACTGTACAGTAATTCAGCTACTCATATGGCCCACTGTACAGTAATTCA